>CM042314.1:373008-388008 GCA_023566125.1 Zingel zingel | reverse complement strand
GTTGGCAGTTAATTGGAGCGTTGACCGGCATGAAATCAGCATATGTCAGACTGACCTGCCGGTCGCCGGTCATGGCCGAGCACGTGAAAACCGGCCAATCCCGGTCACCGGCCGCTCTATCGGTGCAGCTCTAGTTAAGAGGAAGCTTGTCGATGTGTCTATTAAACACTCATTTAATAGTGTTACCAAAACAAAAAGAGTTGGTTGATTTTCCCCCTCCCACACACGCTTGGATTCGCTGCTGGATGTATGTTCAGCCCACAACTAAAGAGCAGAAGGCTCTGATTCGCTAAGCACAGATATGTTCAGCCCACAACTAAAGAGCAGAAGGCTCTGATTGGCTAATCACAGATATGTTCAACCCACAACTAAAGAGCAGAAGGCTCTGATTGGCTGAGCACAGATATGTTCAACCCACAACTAAATAGCAGAAGGCTCTGATTGGCTAAGCAAAGATATGTTCGGCCCACAACTAAATAGCAGAAGGCTCTGATTGGCTAAGCAAAGATATGTTCGGCCCACAACTAAAGAGCAGAAGGCTCTGATTGGCTAAGCACAGATATGTTCAACCCACAACTAAAGAGCAGAAGGCTCTGATTGGCTAAGCACAGATATGTTCAGCCCACAACTAAAGAGCAGAAGGCTCTGATTGGCTAAACACAGATATGTTCAGCCCACAACTAAAGATCAGAAGGCTCTGATCGGCTAAGCACAGATATGTTCAGCCCACAACTAAAGAGCAGAAGGCTCTGATTGGCTAAACACAGATATGTTCAGCCCACAACTAAAGATCAGAAGGCTCTGATTGGCTAAGCACAGATATGTTCAACCCACAACTAAAGAGCAGAAGGCTCTGATTGGCTAAGCACAGATACACATAGAACGTGGCCTGGAATCAGAATCCTACTATAAACATGGCAGCTGGATCGGCAAGACGTCACCAGTTAGAGCCCGGATACTCGAGTTCAGAGGATTCAGGCGAAGAGGACCAAGTCATTTCTTTTAGAAGAGGTCAGCAGGACGTTCAGAGTGGTAAGTTGAGTGTGTTTTCATTTTAGTAGGCTGTACCGCTTTAGACAAAGTCAGCTAACGTTAGACAGTGCGTCTTCGGTGACGTGGCTATTCGCGGCTAAGCTTGAATGGTGGCGGTGTATTTTGGCGTCTTTTGGGGTTTTAAACATTTGAAAGTCCCAGAAACCACTTTGAGTGAATGATGTGTTTCCATGTTATCATCATACTGTTGATGATGTGTCTGTGGTTATGTTCCGGTGCACGGCACGGCACGTAGCGTTACCTGACACACGCCCACCTAGTCTTATCTTAGAAATGGCGGCAGTGGGCGATTCCCCCCCCCCCCCCCCCCCGTATGACACACAGAATCCCATAGAAACCCATTCTCACCACATGGGACCTTTAAAGCTACCCAAGTCCATCATCAGACCTGAGGAAAGGCTTTCAGTTAGTTATGATGATCACGTTTTCCCCCCTCTCATTCCCCCTGCTCTGTCGTTCCCCCCTCTCATTCCCCCTGCTCTGGTGTTCCCCCGCTCATTCCCCCTGCTCTGTCGTTCCCCCCTCTCATTCCCCCTGCTCTAGTGTTCCCCCTCTCATTCCCCCTGCTCTGGTGTTCCCCCTCTCATTCCCCCTGCTCTGGTGTTCCCCCTCTCAATCGCCCTGCTCTGGCGTTCCCCCCTCTCATTCCCCCTGCTCTGGCGTTCCCCCCTCTCATTCCCCCTGCTCTTGCGTTCCCCCCTCTCATTCCCCCTGCTCTGGCGTTCCCCCCTCTCATTCCCCCTGGTCTGAACCGGAGACCCTGCAGAGTCCCCTCTTCCTGTTGACTGTGACCGCTTACTGTTGACTGTGACCTCTTCCTGTTGACTGTGACCTCTTTCTGTTGACTGTGACCTCTTCCTGTTGACTGTGACCTCTTCCTGTTGACTGTGACCTCTTCCTGTTGACTGTGACCTCTTCCTGTTGTGTTCAGGTTCTCGGGGAGAAACCAGCGCTGCCTGATGCTCAGAGTGACGACACCAAGATGGACGCCTCCAACAGGAAGTTGGCGCAGCTCTATAAGGTAACGTGTTCGTTCAATCAAAAGTGCAGATGCTCGTGATGTAACTGATCCAGAACGTGTCCACTGGAAGGCTCTTATTGTGAAGTAGCAACAGGAAGTGTCTTCCTGTCTGTCAGGTGTCCAACGCAGGCGGTGACATGGAGGTTACCATGGTAGCAGAGAACAACCCGTTCTCCCAGGATGCTTTGCAGTCCAGCGAGTGTTTCATCCTCGACAACGGAGCCAACGGACGCATCTTCGTCTGGAAAGGTTCCAACTTTAGACCCAAACTGGCCTGAAAGCTGAACCCGAGGGTAGATGCTAGACCGCAAACACTTCCTGCTTCCTGTTGGTCATCACAGCTGCAGGCTGACTGGAACGGAGTACAGCGGTACTATGTTACCGTAGAAACCTACAGCTGCAGGCTGACTGGAACAGAGTACAGCGGTACTATGTTACCGTAGAAACCTACAGCTGCAGGCTGACTGGAACAGAGTACAGCGGTACTATGTTACCGTAGAATATATAGAAACCGTAGAAAATATAAAATGAAAACTTTTTTTCAACGTTTTGGTCGTCTTCTTCTGTGCCTTTTTAAAGTTTTTCAAGCTTTTCCCAACATTTTGGTCACTTTTTCCCAACATTTTGGTCACTTTTTCCCAACATTTTGGTCACTTTTTTTCCAACATTTTGGTCACTTTTTTTCCAACATTTTGGTCACTTTTTTTCCAACATTTTGGTCACTTTTTCCCAACATTTTGGTCACTTTTTCCCAACATATTGGTCACTTTTTTTTCCCAACATTTTGGTCACTTTTTCCCAACATTTTGGTCATTTTTTTTCCAACATTTTGGTCACTTTTCCCCAACATTTTGGTCACTTTTTTTCCAACATTTTGGTCACTTTTTCCCAACATTTTGGTCACTTTTTCCCAACATATTGGTCACTTTTTTTTCCCAACATTTTGGTCACTTTTTCCCAACATTTTGGTCACTTTTTCCCAACATATTGGTCACTTTTTTTTCCAAACATTTTGGTCACTTTTTCCCAACATTTTGGTCACTTTTTTTCCAACATTTTGGTCACTTTTCCCCAACATTTTGGTCACTTTTTTACAACATTTTGGTCACTTTTTTAACGTTCTTTTATCAATTATTTTTCAAATTCTATGAAAGTAGTGAACTGATCATTTATTTTACTTGTGAAGAGCCTCGTAAGGAACCTTCCATGTTATTTTTTGTGTGAAAATTTGGTTAAAAGAAAACCCAAATTTTTGATTTAGAAACTTTTTGAAAATAGGTCAAATTTGACCCGAGGACAACAGGAGAGTTAACAACATGGTGGAGTGTGAAATATAAACTCTGCAGTAACATCTGATGATGCTGTTGAAGCTGTCAGCGTTGATGTTGACATGTGTATCGGAGCGATCTAGCATCTACCCACGTATGGTCAGCAGTCCTCAAACTAAACCCATGCTATGTCTGTTATTTTATTCTGAAAGCAGTCAGGCCGGTCAGGATGGTGATGATGATGATGATGATGATGATGATGATGATGATGATGTGTGTGCAGGTAAGGATGCGAACACTGAGGAGCGCTTCACTGTCCTGAAGAGCGCAGAGCAGTTTATCCAAAAGATGAACTATCCAGCATACACACAGGTACACGCAGGTACACGCAGGTACACACAGGTACATACAGATACACACAGACACACACACACACACAGACACAGACACACACACACACACACACACACACACACAGACACACAGGTAACTCACCTGTCCAAACCCCCTCAGGTTCAGGTCTTTCCGGAGCACGGGGAGACTCCGCTCTTCCAACAGTTCTTTAAAAACTGGAGGGACCGTGGCGACACCGTCGGCATGGGAACTGCCTACGTACCCAGTCAGATCGCTAGGATAAAGAAGGTAAACCAGTCAGGTTCAGGATGGGCTTCAGGGCCAATCAGAGAATGGCACACTGTAGACTAACTCTTCTGATTGGACAGGTTCCATTTGATGTGTCAAAGCTCCACCAATCAGACACCATGGCAGCGCAACACGGGATGGTGGACCGCGGAGACGGAGAGAAACAGGTGAGGGGGTGGGGCCAGTTGTGTCTGGCCAATCACAGCTCGCAGCTTTTAGAGTTCCAACAGTTCACAAACATTTACTCTGTGTGTACGTTTCTAAAAAGAGTTCAACAGTGAGTGCCCACTTTCTGAACAGCTCCTGAAGTAATTGTCCCCGTTCAATATCTGTCTGTCTGTCTGTCTCTCTAAGCTGTCTCTCTCTGTAACTTGTCTGTCTCTCTAAGCTGTCTGCCTGTCTCTCTCTAACCTGCCTGTCTCTCTCTAACCTGTCTGTCTGTCTCTCTAACTTGTCTGCCTGTCTCTCTAACCAGTCTGCCTGTCTTTCTCTCTAACCTGTCTGCCTGTCTCTCTCTAACCTGTTTGTCTCTCTAACTTGTCTGCCTGTCTCTCTAACCAGTCTGCCTGTCTGTCTCTCTCTCTAACCTGTCTGCCTGTCTGTCCCTCTAACCTGTCTGTCTCTCTAAGCTGTCTGTCTCTCTAACCTGTCTGTCTGTAGATCTGGCGTATTGAAGGATCAGAGAAAGTTCCGGTTGATGCGTCAGTCTTCGGTCAGTTCTTTGGAGGCGACAGTTACATCATCCTGTATCAGTACAGACACAACAACAGACAGGGCCACATCATCTACATATGGTGAGATCATATTTATATTAATATAATAATATAACAGTTACATCATCCTGTATCAGTACAGACACAACTAGACAGGGCCACATCATCTACATATGGTGAGAACATGTTTATATTAATATAATATTATAACATGGTGACCAGAGGGCCCACGATTAAGCAATATTACATGAGAGGGTTTGATTTAACGTCATTAGTGGCACGACAGTAACGCTGGTAGGACCGAGGTGCTGGCGCCGAGGTTCTTAAGCATCACTGTTACGGTTACCAACTAAATGTAAATATGTGTTCATATTGTGGGGCAATTTGCTCTCAAAATAAAGTAAAAAGCAACAGAGATGATTTGTAGTCCCTCCCTGTTAAACGTTAGTCAACCAGTCATCTTAAGATAACGTTAGCTTTGTAACGGTAAAGATCGTGGAATTTTCTAAACGTAATAACTACCGCACATATATACACCAATCTGCTTTGCTAACTTAATCTGGTTATAACTAAGATATCTACTGAAAAAAATGTTTTATCCATCAATAGATTTAGCTACCATACGTCTGCAAACTTAATTATTGCCGCGTCAGTGGCACAGCTGATGTGATCCAAACAGCTGATGTGATCCAACAGCTGATGTGATCCAACAGCTGATGTGATCCAAACAGCTGATGTGATCCAACAGCTGATGTGATCCAACAGCTGATGTGATCCAAACAGCTGATGTGATCCAAACTATTCCAGTAACAGTTAACTCCAGAGTGTTGTAAAAATGTCGTTTCATCCAATGATTAACTTCTCATCCTCTTCCAACCATTCATCAAAACTAAGTCCTCCATATAAATCAAAATTAACAACAAAATGATCCAACGTATCAATATTGTAGACTAACGTTACTGTTTGTTTGATTCAGCCCTGGAAGTTACAATGTTGCCATGGAGCTCAAATGGCTCTGGGTGTGCTCAACGTTCTAAATGTCTAGTTGACCAATCAGATTGTCTGGTCGGGTCTACTTGTTGTATAATACTTTGTAAACCAAAAGGTATGAAATGTTGATATTTAGTATTTGTGTCTCTTCAGGCAGGGAGCAGAGTCCAGCCAGGACGAGGTCGGGGTGTCTGCTATCTTGGCTTTCCAGCTGGATGAAGAACTGGGAGGGGGGGCTGTTCAGGTACACCAGCTGGGAACACTGGGAGGGGGGTGGGGGTGACCTGTTTCCTTAAAGTGGCTACGAGGAACTTTCAGTTTCTGTTAGGGATGCACCGAATCCAGGATTGGGCTTCGGATTGGGCTGAATATTGGGTTTTTTGACGGGGTTGGGTTTCTGCTGAACCCTACGCTTGCACTCCGCGCTACGCTGGTCGCCGTAATGACGGCGCCGTTGATTACAGGAAGGTGTTTACTTAGGTGGAGGGTTCAATGCAGCAGGCTGTGAGGAAGTGGAAACTCGTGAGCAGAAAAAGTGTAGTTTGGCAGCACTTTCAGTCAAAAGAAGGCCGTTCAAGTCCAGCTACATGTTCAATCTGCAATGCAGATTAGTCTGGTGGTGGCGAGGACCCTAAACAATACACAACATCACCGCTGTTACAACATCTGGTCTACAGACAGCAACCAAAATGCAGCCACTTCAGGTAAATAAAATGAAAAATACACTGCTGTAGACATTGTTTACTTCATTAATGTGTTTACTGTGTTAATGGACAACGGATGAGAGTAGGATTCAGTATTTGGTTTCAGATTCTGCAGAATCTTAACCAGTGGATTTGGTATTCGGCTGAACCCCAAATATATGGATTTGGTGCATCCCTAGTTTCTGTTGATTCAAGCGGCCCCTTTGGACCAAAGCCACACCTGCTGTTGTAAAACTCATTTTAGCGCGAGCTGGAAAGTGTTGCATGCGGTAACTTCTACTCTGAGAGACAGGTTGGTTCAGACCGCTGGAACCTTTCCTGCAACGTTTTAAAATGGTTTTGTCTCGTGTGAATCTTTGATCTGAACTTGGCTTTAGACACCCAGACAGACCCAGACTGAACCCTCTGAGCTGAACAGATCATCTGTCCGTCTGCAGGTGCGTGTGGTTCAGGGCAAAGAGCCCGCCCACCTCATGAGCCTGTTTGGCAGCCAACCAATGGTGGTGTATAAGGGCGGGACTTCCAGAGAGGGTGGTCAATCAGAGGCTGCAGATACCCGTCTGTTCCAGGTCCGAGCCAATCCGGCGGGAGACACCAGAGCTGTGGAGGTGAGAGGAGCTGTGGAGGTGAGACAGGCTGTGGGATGAGACGGGAAGCTGTTGGAGTGAGACAGAAAACCAGAGACATACGTAGACCAAATTATGTCTTGAGAGGGTTACTGTGCTCATTTTAGTTTCTGTATGCCCGACGAACTGTCTAACTGTGTAACCAGCAACTGGTGTGTTGTTCCTCCAGCCTGAATCTGGTCTATAGTCTGACCCCAGTATCAGACCCCAGTGTTACCATGGTAACCAGTACCTGTTCCCCAGGTGGACCCGTGTTCCTCCAGTCTGAACTCCGGTGATGTCTTCCTGCTGGTTTCCTCCTTTGGGTCCTGGAGGTGGAGGGGGGGGCGCAGCAGCTCGGCTGAAGCTCGGGGAGCAGAACACCTGGCTGCACTCCTGCAGGTAACCCCCCCCACACTGGAGGAGGGGGGGGAGGAAGGTAAGGGGGGGTCTGATTGGTTCATGATGAACTGTAACTAAAGACAGCACATCACTAGGGCTGGGTACCGAACTCAACACCTCTTTAGACACAACTCAAACTGCCTTTTAAAGTATTGAAAAATGCCTCGTCATTCACTAACTGGAGTAAATTAGTCTGTGAGCCAATCAGGCAGCACGCTTCTAACGTAATGTCTGTGATTGGCTGACTAACGTAACACGTCGTAGAGACACACAGGAGGAAGTCACGGTGTTGGTATCGGTATGGAACATTTTTTTTAAACCTGTGAGTTTCTGTGTCTCTGTGTGGTTACAGATGCATTCTGGGATGCATTGGGGGGGAAGAAAGACTACTGTCGGTCCCCCCGTCTGAAGAACAAGATGGACGCTCATCCTCCTCGTCTGTTCGCCTGCTCCAACAAGACCGGAAACTTCCTGGTTTGTCCCTCTGTCTGTCCCTCTGTCCCTCTGTCTGTCTGTCTGTCTGTCTGTCCGTCTGTCTGTCCCTCTGTCTGTCTGTCTGTCCGTCTGTCTGTCTCTCCGTCTGTCTGTCTGTCTGTCCCTCTGTCTGTCCCTCTGTCCGTCTGTCTGTCTCTCCGTCTGTCTGTCTGTCCGTGCGTTTAAATATGACGTTAAAGGAGACTTTTAGCGTCAATAACAAATGCCAAAGACACCTGACCAAGCATCGCTTTCTGACGCGAGAATGACTTGCTGTTTACTTCAGTGTTCTGTCAGTAAGTAAGTAAGTAAGTAAAGCTTTATTTGTATAGCACCTTTCATACACAGAGTGCAGCTCAAAGTGCTTTACATTTGGAACATTTACTGACATGAAGGAAAGGAGAGGGAAATAATAATAACCAAAGTCCCAGCTAAGTCTTAATAAGCTAAATTGCCGGTAGTAAACATTTAACACAAGATACAGCATGACATGAAGGAGAGGAGAGGGTAAAAAAAGCAACTCTCAGACTCTCCTCATAAAGATAAGAACAGTGTGGGAACAGGAAAAAAAACACCTCAGCACGTAAGCACACAAACAGTACATTTGCACTGCTGCACAGAACATCACATAACATAACATAACACAACATAACAGAACATAACAGAACATCACATAACACAACATAACACAACATAACAGAACACAACATAACACAACATAACAGAACATAACATAACACAACACAACATAACACAACATAACAGAACATCACAGAACATCACATAACACAACATAACAGAACATAACATAACACAACACAACATAACACAACATAACAGAACATAACAGAACATCACATAACACAACATAACAGAACATAACATAACACAACACAACATAACACAACATAACAGAACATCACAGAACATCACATAACACAACATCACATAACACAACATAACACAACATAACACAACATAACATAACATAACACAACATAACACAACATAACAGAACATAACAGAACATAACAGAACATCACATAACACAACATAACAGAACATCACATAACACAACATAACACAACATAACACAACATAACATAACATAACACAACATAACACAACATAACAGAACATAACAGAACATCACATAACACAACATAACACAACATAACACAACATAACAGAACATAACAGAACATAACAGAACATAACATAACATAACAGAACATAACAGAACATAACAGAACATAACACAACACAACACAACATAACAGAACATAACATAAATGTACAGTTGCACATTTAGCGGCGAAGGCGTGGGACTGGGGGTATAGGATGGGGGGGGGGGGGGGGGGGGGGGGGTTTGACCTGCTGAGAAACGCACAGCCCGGCAGCCCCACTAGTGTCTCAGTCCGCAGAATGTCATAGCGATAACACAGCACGTTGCCGTGGAGACACCCCTGAACAGACCAGGACTGTTACGCCAATCAGCAGGCAGTGGGAAAGACGGGGGAGGAACCAGAGCGTCTCGCTTGCAGAGCCCCAACAGGGTGACTGTTTGCTCCAAGAAACGGCCTTGGCAAGGCCGGTCAGGATAAGGGGGCCAAAAGATTACATTAGTTTGGTCTACACGAATGGCTGCTCTAATTTAAACATCCATTCTATTGTTCATCCAATCAACTGGTCAATTTTACTTTCCAAATCCGTGACCTTCTTCATGATGGTATCCAAGCCGCGGATCATTACCATGTTGTATTCCATCACGCGATTAATAGTCCCAGTTTGCAAACTGACCGCTGTTCCAACAGCTCCAGTCAGGCCAGGCAGCTTCCTTGGGCTTCGGACAGCTACCAGAGTCTTTTTAATGTCTCGATAAGCCAGGGCCAAGCATCCTCCAATCAGGAGCAGTCCGGTTATCAGGGTTCCGAATAGGTAGATATCCTCAACGTCCTCCACGGAAAGAGGTGAGAGACACACGACAAGCCATTTCTCCCAGCCGTCCATCCTATACCCCGCAGCAAACGTTCCGTCAGGACATGCTGGCTCACCCCCCGTGCTCCTCCTCGAGAATACAGTAGTAATAATATTAATAATAATAATAATAATAATAATAATAATAATAATAATAATAATAATAATATAAATATTACCTGTGTGTTCAGATGGAGGAGGTTCCAGGGGAGCTGACGCAGGACGACCTCGCTCCTGATGATGTCATGATCCTCGACACCTGGGACCAGGTGAGTCTCCAGCCGTCACCATGGTTACAGGTCCTCACTTCCTGTGTCCTCACCTCCTGTGTCCTCACCTCCTGTGTCCTCCTGCAGGTGTTCGTTTGGATCGGAAACGAGGCTCAAGAGGAGGAGAAGACGGAGGCGGCGGCGTCAGGTGAGACAGACGGGAAGTTAGGCTGGCAGGCGGGAGGTTAGACTGGTAGACAGGAAGTTAGGCTGACAGACGGGAGTTAAGGCTGACACAGAGGAGGTTAAGCTGACAGACGGAAGGTTAGGCTGGTAGACAGGAAGTTAGGCTGGTAGACTGGAGGTTAGACTGGTTGACTGGAGGTTGGACTGGTAGACTGGAGGTTAGGCTGGTAGACGGGAGGTTAGTCTGGTAGACGGGAGGTTAGGCTGGGGATGTTAGGCTGGTAGACTGGAGGTTAGTCTGGTAGACGGGAGGTTAGACTGGTAGACGGGAGGTTAGACTAGTAGATGGGAGGTTAGTCTGGTAGTCGGGAGGTTAGGCTGGTAGACTGGAGGTTAGGCTGGTAGACGGGAGGTTAGTCTGGTAGACGGGAGGTTAGACTGGTAGACGGGAGGTTAGACTGGTAGACGGGAGGTTAGTCTGGTAGACGGAAGGTTAGGCTGGTAGACAGGAAGTTAGGCTGGTAGACTGGAGGTTAGACTGGTTGACTGGAGATTGGACTGGTAGACTGGAGGTTAGGCTGCTAGACGGGAGGTTAGTCTGGTAGACGGGAGGTTAGGCTGGGGAGGTTAGGCTGGTAGACTGGAGGTTAGTCTGGTAGACGGGAGGTTAGACTGGTAGACGGGAGGTTAGACTGGTAGACGGGAGGTTAGTCTGGTAGACGGGAGGTTAGGCTGGTAGACGGGAGGTTAGTCTGGTAGACGGGAGGTTAGGCTGGGGATGTTAGGCTGGTAGACTGGAGGTTAGTCTGGTAGACGGGAGGTTAGACTGGTAGACGGGAGGTTAGACTAGTAGACGGGAGGTTAGTCTGGTAGACGGGAGGTTAGGCTGGTAGACTGGAGGTTAGGCTGGTAGACGGGAGGTTAGTCTGGTAGACGGGAGGTTAGACTGGTAGACGGGAGGTTAGACTGGTAGATGGGAGGTTAGTCTGGTAGACGGAAGGTTAGCCTGGTAGACAGGAAGTTAGGCTGGTAGACTGGAGGTTAGACTGGTTGACTGGAGATTTGGACTGGTAGACTGGAGGTTAGGCTGGTAGACGGGAGGTTAGTCTGGTAGATGGGAGGTTAGGCTGGGGAGGTTAGGCTGGTAGACTGGAGGTTAGTCTGGTAGACGGGAGGTTAGACTGGTAGACGGGAGGTTAGACTGGTAGACGGGAGGTTAGTCTGGTAGACGGGAGGTTAGGCTGGTAGACGGGAGGTTAGGCTGGTAGACTGGAGGTTAGGCTGGTAGAGGGGAGGTTAGTCTGGTAGACGGGAGGTTAGTCTGGTAGACGGGAGGTTAGACTGGTAGACTGGAGATTAGACTGGTAGACTGGCAGTTAGGCTGGTAGACTGGAGGTTAGGCTGGTTGACTGGAGGTTAGACTGGTAGACTGGAGATTAGACTGGTAGACTGGCAGTTAGGCTGGTAGACTGGAGGTTAGGCTGGTTGACTGGAGGTTAGACTGGTAGACTGGAGGTTAGGCTGGTAGACTGGAGGTTAGGCTGGTAGACTGGAGGTTAGACTGGTAGACTGGAGGTTAGACTGGTAGATGGGAGGTAAGTCTGGTAGACGGGAGGTTAGACTGGTAGACTGGAGGTTAGACTGGTAGACGGGAGGTTAGTCTGATAGACTGGAGGTTAGACTGGTAGACGGGAGGTTAGACTGGTAGACGGGAGGTTAGGCTGGTAGACTGGAGGTTAGACTGGTAGACGGGAGGTTAGGCTGGTAGACTGGTAGACTGGAGGTTAGACTGGTAGACGGGAGGTTAGACTGGTAGACTGGAGGTTAGACTGGTAGACTGGAGGTTAGGCTGGTAGACTGGAGGTTAGACTGGTAGACTGGAGGTTAGACTGATAGACGGGAGGTTAGACTGGTAGACGGGAGGTTAGACTGGTAGACTGGACGTTAGACTGGTAGACTGGAGATTAGACTGGTAGACTGGACGTTAGACTGGTAGACGGGAGGTTAGACTGGTAGACGGGAGGTTAGACTGGTAGACGGGAGGTTAGACTGGTAGACTGGAGGTTTGACTGGTAGACTGGAGGTTAGACTGGTAGACTGGAGGTTAGACTGGTAGACGGGAGGTTAGACTGGTAGACTGGACGTTAGACTGGTAGACTGGAGGTTAGACTGGTAGACTGGAGGTTAGACTGGTAGACTGGAGGTTCGACTGGTAGACTGGAGGTTAGACTGGTAGACGGGAGGTTAGACTGGTAGACTGGAGATTAGTGTTTTGACGTATTTGACTTGGTGCTGTTACAGCAACTTCTCTTTAGGCAGTGATGGATTATTAAACCTGACTCAGATTAAAATGAATAGACGCTGCAGTCGACTTCCTTGTTTACATAGTGGAAGCTTTCTGATTGAATGGCTTTAATCTTTAGTAGCATTGTAGTTCCTGAGAAGAGAAGGACTACAAACAGCTAACAGCTAATTGTGTGTGCAGCTCTCAGGTACTTGGCTAGCGACCCGGCCCACAGAGACCCTCGCACGCCCACCGTGACCGTGAAACAGGGATTTGAACCGCCAACCTTCACCGGCTGGTTCCTGGGCTGGAACCACCAGGGCCTGTGACATCACTTCCTGTTTATACAAACAGTCTCACTGCTTTGCTCTGATGAATAAAACCTGTCTGTCTGCTCACTGTGTGTTTATTTTCCTTTAAACAAACTAAAGTCAAACTCTGAAGTACGGAAGCCCAGAGCAGCCAACACGTTGAGCTAGGCTAACAGTTCCCCTCTGCTTCCAGAGTTTGTGCTAAGCTAGGCTAACCTAGAGCTGATCTGACTCTGGGTAAAAGTGGCGTACTGTTCCTTTAATGCCAGGATCAGACTACACAACTTCAGCCTGATTTTGACCCGACAGACACGTCACAGACAAATGTTCAAAGTCGTGCCTGATAACGAGCGTCCGGCCGACAAACGTGCGTCTTTATCGCTCTTATTTTACGAAATCACTTCACAGAAACATGTTTCAGAAAACATTTTAACCAATAAATATGATGTGTAGTTGCTGAATCTGAATCTGAATGGATTTCAGATCAACAACGGTCAGTTTAAAAGATTTTTGAGAGATTTTGAGAGGCTGCTGCTCCACCGAAGCGTTGACCTGAACTCACGCGTGATCTTCATGACAACGCGTGATAATCGGTCAGGGGGCTGGTCGGTGTCACACTTGTAGTGCTGCTACTCTTCTGTTCAAGACACAGTAAGATTTTTTGGCAATGTATGTCTGTCTAGTCTGACATAGTGACTGTCGTGAAAGACAAAATTGTGTAGTTCTTCCATTCAGACCAGAGATTAGTCCTTTCCCTCTCTGCCTGTCTGTTCTCTCAGGGTCATCAACCGGCATTGTCAACCAATGGCTAACCTGGATAGAGCTAACCCTGCTAAATATAACTAAATAACGGTTAATACAGACTTGTTTTAGCGTCATTTCCACGCTTCCCATTTGTTGTCTCTGTGAGCAGCCGGGCAATGCATTGTGGGAGACGGGGCGTCGAGTTTCTTACTCCTCGTTGTCATACAGTTGAATCCAGGCGCCTTTATGTAAATGAGGCCTCTGAAGAACTGGTAACCATCTGCTGAAGTGACCGATGTCAGATTGAGACGCTGCTCATTAACGTCGGAGAGAGATTCATGTTGGTGTGTTTGTAACCACCGAGGGAAGTGTTCGTCCAATCAGCTGCAGCCGTGGGCAGGACCAGTTGATCTACGACAAAGACGTGCAGGGTGGCCGTTGGAAGTTTGTAGCTTGCAGCAGGAAGCAGCAAAAAGGAAACAGGATATGATGTCAGACTTTGTAGATCCAGGGTAAAAAGGTGTTAGCCCCTCCCCCTGGCCAATCAGAGTGCAGCGATTCAGCAGGTGTTGCTGGAGTCACGGAACACCTCCAGCAGGTAAACACTCCTTCACGAGGTCTCGGGCAGCAGATTGCGACATCACATGGTGGTTCAACTGCTTGACTAAATGTTATCCTCAACGGAGATTCCTTTAGACGCTGCTGTGTCATTTATCTACTAGAAATAAGAGGAATATACTCAGGGGCCATATAGGGGGGAAAGTTAGGACAATTCCAAGGGCCCATGACTGACAGGGGCCCAAAGAAATTGGTTAAAACTAATCAAACCATCATCATTCAGTATATATATTTCAAATATAATAATACAATTAATGATCTCTTTGTTTTTACTTGTTTTTGGCAGTAAAAGTTAAATATCCCCATTGACCAAAAAGTAAACATCCATATAGACCGACCACCCCCCTGTATCGGCATGAAATGGTTTGGTCCTGCCGTAGCCACTCAGTGGCGGTGTGTAGTTGCAGCCAGTAGATGCGCCAGAACTACATTGACCGCAGTGTTACCAAGTAACGTTAAATCAAAATCTGGTTTTCAAAAAAGGAAAGAGAGAAAAGAGAGAGCGGAAAGACGAAGGAAAGGGTGTCAGACTGTCACCAAACTGTAACCCAGTTCTTCACCAAGAAAGGAGGGTAGCCTGTAGTCTGTGAGTGGTGTTAACCTGCTGGCTTAATGTCCATAGCGGAATAAGCTAGCTAGCTACAGACTAGTGTTAGCTTACATTTAATCACCATTTAATCAGTGCAGGGAAACGTTTAGCAAGATATTCATATTAAATGTCATTCATATTGTCCCTGCCCCTTTTAGCAGACTTAACAACAGATGAGTCAGCAGCAGCCCCCCCCCCCCCCCCCCCCCC
>CM042314.1:355508-360508 GCA_023566125.1 Zingel zingel | reverse complement strand
AAACTACTTCTGACCGTCCACATGTTCCCCCAGAACCAGTTCCTTCCTGGGACTATCCAGCAGAGGCACCGTGGCTCCGTCCGGAGCTTAGCCCCGCCCACGATCACTGTGATTGGTTTAAAGAAATGCCAATACACCAGAGTAGTTGTCCTCCCATCCAGGGATGCTGTGAGGACTAGTCAGACTAGTCTGGCCCTAACAACACTACCGTTCCTAATAATAATGAACCGTGTCCTCACCTGAAGGCATCACAGAGAAGTTACCGTAGTGACCGAATCGGAGTCTACGTTTGAGAAAGCTGGCTGTTACCTGTGAGCGTGTCGGACAGCGCTCGCCGTGAGTATTCCTCGCCACTGCTGCTGCTCGACATGGCCGACATCCTCTCCCCCCTCTCCGCCCCCCCCAGCCCCACGGACATCTGGGTGAGAAACGCCGGCTTGGTTGCCATGGCGCCCCTCTCGTCTGCGTTCCCCTGGGACCCCGCCGAGCCGTCCGAGGGCGTGGCGTCCGTCGGCTGTTGCCGCGGCGACGTGGTGGTCATGTGGTACACGGGATTCTGGAAGGAGAGGGGCAGGAGCCCCGTCCTGCGCTGCCATTGGCCGTCGTCGAGGCCCTCGCTAGGGGAGGAGTCCTGCAGGTCGACCAGAGACAGACTGCGGCTCTCGGCGGTCAGATCAGGCCCCGCCTCCATCTCCGTGGGCTCCGAGTACGAAGAGCTCGCCGCCGGAGAACCCTGCAAGCCTGCAGGAAGTGACATCAGAGGACAAGACGTTACGTCAGAGGACAGGAAGGGACATCAAAGGGACATCAAAGGGACATCACAGGGACATCAGAGGGACAGCAAGGGACATCAGAGGGACAGGAACGGACATCAAAGGGACATCAGAGGGACAGGAACGGACATCAAAGGGACATCAGAGGGACAGGAACGGACATCAAAGGGACATCAGAGGGACAGGAACGGACATCAAAGGGACATCAGAGGGACATGGAAGGGACATCAGAGGGACATGGAAGGGACATCAGAGGGACATGAGGGAATATCAAAGGGACATTAAAGGGGCAAGAAGGGACATCAGAGGGACAAGAAGGGACATCAGAGGGACAGGAACGGACATCAAAGGGACATCAGAGGGACATGGAAGGGACATCAGAGGGACAGCAAGGGACATCAAAGGGACAGCAAGGGACATCAAAGGGACATGAGGGAATATCAAAGGGACATTAAAGGGGCAAGAAGGGACATCAGAGGGACAAGAAGGGACATCAGAGGGACAGGAACGGACATCAAAGGGACATCAGAGGGACAGGAAGGGACATCAGAGGGACAGGAAGGGACATCAGAGGGACAGCAAAGGACATCAGAGGGACAGCCAGGGACATCAAAGGGACAGGAAGGGACATCAAAAGACAAGAAGGACATCAGAGGGACAGGAAGGGACATCAAAAGACAAGAAGGACATCAAAAGACAAGAAGGGACATCAAAGGGGCAATAAGTGACATCAAAGGGACAGGATGGGACATCAAAGGTCAGAGGTTACCTGAGGCCGGCTGCAGACTGGATCCTTTAGTGACGAAGAACAAATCTTTGTTCTCCGGAGTCGGAGACGGAAGTCTGGTGAAATCTACCAAACTACACACACACACACACACACACACACACACACACACACACACACACACACACACACACACACACACAGAGAGAGAGATACACACACACAGACAGACACACACACACACACACAGACACACACACAGACAGACACAGACACACACACACACACACACAGACAGACACAGACACACACACACACAGACACACACACACACACACACACACACACACACACACACACACACACACACACACACAGACACACACACACACACAGACAGATCATTGATCTTGTATTGAATATTGAATGATTAAACATTCTGCTGATTATCTAATAAATGATATTAACTGTTGCTGAGGAATATACTCAATGTGTTGCCCTTGGATACGACAGCTCATCTGGCTGACACCTCTGCTCAGGGAAGCGATTATTATGGGATGAGCTATGTCTCAGTCAGTGTTGTTGTGTGTAAATGTGTAATCGTTAAATATAGAACACATTCCACAAATACAAAATTAAGATTTGGAAACTCACAAAAAAATAATCTGCAAATATAAAATGGATCTGCAAACGCAGTCTGGCCCGGGGGCCCAGGTTTGATTGACAGCTTCCTGAGTCTCCTGTTAGGGCGGGACCAATCACAGTTCTTCATTCTGATTGGTAGAAAAGATGTGCTGTAATAAACTCCCATCAAAGCTCCGCCCACTTTCAACCTGAGCAGAGTTCAATCAGCCAGAAGAACTGAAGACACCTGCATGGTGTGCAGAGGCTTTAAGTCCCGCCCCCTGCCCACAGATGCTAATGCTAACAGGAAACACGATGCTAACCCGCCATCCAGTCCGACGCTGCCCTGCAGGCCGAGGGAAGGATTGCACGCCGCCAGAGGAGGAGAGAGGGGCGGAGACAGAGGGGGCGGGGACAGGGGGGGCGGGGACACCATCCGCTGAGGCTCCGGAGAGGAAACAGAGACGGCCTCTGGATAGGCCATGCCCCCTGGGTAAGCCACGCCCCCAGGGTAGGCCGCACCCCCAGTGTAGGCCACACCCCCTGGGTTAGCCAGAGCCGTCGACACTTCTCGGAGGATCCGAGGAAGAGGACCGAGCTTCGACAGGCAGGACTAGAGACAGACAGAGAGACAGACAGACAGACAGGGAGACAGAGAGATAGAGAGACAGGCAGAAAGACAGGGAGACAGACAGACAGACAGACAGACAGACAGACACACAGACAGACAGACAGACAGACAGACAGACAGAAAGACAGGGAGACAGAGAGAGGGACGGACAGACAGACAGGGAGACAGACAGAGGGACAGACAGACAGGCAGGCAGACAAGGAGACAGACAGGGAGACAGAGAGACAGACAGGGAGGCAGACAGAGAAGAGAGTTTTTAAAGGGACAGTTCAGGGTCAACAGTACCGTTTATATGTTGAAGGATAATTTACCATAGTTACCATAGCAACATAATAAACAACAAAAAACAGAGCAGAGAGTTACCTGGTCTATACCAGAGAGTTACCTGGTCTATATCAGAGAGAGTTACCTGGTCTATATCAGAGAGAGTTACCTGGTATATACCAGAGAGTTACCTGGTCTATACCAGAGAGTTACCTGGTCTATACCAGAGAGAGTTACCTGGTCTATACCAGAGAGAGTTACCTGGTCTATACCAGAGAGAGTTACCTGGTCTATATCAGAGAGTTACCTGGTCTATACCAGAGAGAGTTACCTGGTCTATATCAGAGAGTTACCTGGTCTATACCAGAGAGAGTTACCTGGTCTATATCAGAGAGTTACCTGGTCTATACCAGAGAGAGTTACCTGGTCTATATCAGAGAGTTACCTGGTCTATACCAGAGAGAGTTACCTGGTCTATACCAGAGAGAGTTACCTGGTCTATACCAGAGAGAGTTACCTGGTCTATACCAGAGAGAGTTACCTGGTCTATACCAGAGAGTTACCTGGTCTATACCAGAGAGTTACCTGGTCTATACCAGAGAGAGTTACCTGGTCTATACCAGAGAGAGTTACCTAGTCTATACCAGAGAGAGTTACCGGATCTATACCAGAGTTACCTGGTCTATATCACATAGAGTTACCTGGTCTATACCAGAGAGAGTTACCTGGTCTATACCAGAGATAGTTACCTGGTCTATATCAGAGAGAGTTACCTAGTCTATATCAGAGAGTTACCTGGTCTATATCAGGGATAGTTACCTGGTCTATATCAGAGAGAGTTACCTAGTTTATATCAGAGAGAGTTACCTGGTCTATATTAGAGAGTTACCTGGTCTATATCAGAGAGAGTTACCTGGTCTATATTAGAGAGTTACCTGGTCTATACCAGAGAGAGTTACCTGGTCTATCTCAGAGAGAGTTACCTGGTCTATCTCAGAGAGAGTTACCTGGTCTATCTCAGAGAGAGTTACCTGGTCTATACCAGAAAGTTACCTGGTCTATATCAGAGTTACCTGGTCTATATCAGAGAGTTACCTGGTCTATACCAGAGAGTTACCTGGTCTATATCAGAGAGAGTTACCTGGTCTATATCAGAGAGAGTTACCTGGTCTATATCAGAGAGAGTTACCTGGTCTATATCAGAGAGTTACCTGGTCTATATCAGAGAGTTACCTGGTCTATATCAGAGAGAGTTACCTGGTCTATATCAGAGAGTTACCTGGTCTATTTCAGAGCGAGTTACCTGGTCTATTTCAGAGCGAGTTACCTGGTCTATACCAGAGAGAGTTACCTGGTCTATATTAGAGAGTTACCTGGTCTATACCAGAGAGAGTTACCTAGTTTATATTAGAGAGTTACCTGGTCTATACCAGAGAGAGTTACCTGGTCTATACCAGAGAGAGTTACCTGGTCTATATCAGAGAGTTACCTGGTCTATACCAGAGAGAGTTACCTGGTCTATATCAGAGAGTTACCTGGTCTATACCAGAGAGAGTTACCTGGTCTATATTAGAGAGTTACCTGGTCTATACCAGAGAGAGTTACCTAGTTTATATTAGAGAGAGTTACCTGGTCTATATTAGAGAGTTACCTAGTTTATATCAGAGAGAGTTACCTGGTCTATACCAGAGAGAGTTACCTGGTCTATACCAGAGAGTTACCTGGTCTATACCAGAGAGTTACCTGGTCTATATCCGAGAGAGTTACCTGGTCTATATCAGAGAGTTACCTGGTCTATCTCGGCGAGCAGCGTGTGGAGGCTGGACAGCTCGCGGCCGAGGTCGATGTAGCCGTCGAAGCCAGCAGTGTGGTTAAGCCCGTCAGGGTTGGAGATCTCCTGCAGGAAACGTTGCATGCTGCTCCACTGACGCTCCACAAAGTCATTCATAAACAACATGTACTCCTCTTTAGTCCCGAACCT
>CM042314.1:320508-350508 GCA_023566125.1 Zingel zingel | reverse complement strand
GCAGGAAACAGCAGGAAACAGCAGGAAACAGCAGGAAACAGCGGGAAACAACAGGAAACAGCAGGAAACAGCAGGAAACAACAGGAAACAGCAGGAAACAGCGGGAAACAACAGGAAACAGCAGGAAACAGCAGGAAACAGCGGGAAACAACAGGAAACAGCAGGAAACAGCATGAAACAGCAGGAAACAGCAGGAAACAACATGAAACAGCAGGAAACAACAGGAAACAGCAGGAAACAGCAGGAAACAGCAGGAAACAGCAGGAAACAACATGAAACAGCAGGAAACAACAGGAAACAGCAGGAAACAGCAGGAAACAACAGGAAACAGCAGGAAACAGCAGGAAACAGCAGGAAACAGCAGGAAACAGCGGGAAACAACAGGAAACAGCAGGAAACAGCAGGAAACAACAGGAAACAACAGGAAACAGCAGGAAACAACATGAAACAGCAGGAAACAGCAGGAAACAACATGAAACAGCAGGAAACAACATGAAACAGCAGGAAACAGCAGGAAACAACATGAAACAGCAGGAAACAACATGAAACAGCAGGAAACAGCAGGAAACAGCAGGAAACAGCAGGAAACAGCAGGAAACAGCGGGAAACAACAGGAAACAGCAGGAAACAGCAGGAAACAACAGGAAACAGCAGGAAACAGCGGGAAACAACAGGAAACAGCAGGAAACAGCAGGAAACAGCAGGAAACAGCGGGAAACAACAGGAAACAGCAGGAAACAGCAGGAAACAACATGAAACAGCAGGAAACAACATGAAACAGCAGGAAACAACAGGAAACAGCAGGAAACAGCAGGAAACAACATGAAACAGCAGGAAACAGCAGGAAACAACATGAAACAGCAGGAAACAACAGGAAACAACATGAAACAGCAGGAAGCAACAGGAAACAGCAGGAAACAACATGAAACAACATGAAACAGCAGGAAACAGCAGGAAACAGCAGGAAACAACAGGAAACAGCAGGAAACAGCAGGAAACAACAGGAAACAACAGGAAACAACAGGAAACAACATGAAACAACAGGAAACAACAGGAAACAACAGGAAACAACATGAAACAGCAGGAAACAACATGAAACAGCAGGAAACAGCAGGAAACAACAGGAAACAACATGAAACAACAGGAAACAGCAGGAAACAGCAGGAAACAGCAGGAAACAACATGAAACAGCAGGAAACAGCAGGAAACAACATGAAACAGCAGGAAACAACAGGAAACAACATGAAACAGCAGGAAGCAACAGGAAACAACATTGGTGTGAAGCCCGCCTCAGCTGTTGTGATTGGTGTAGAGCCCGCCTCAACGGTTGTGATTGGTGTGAAGCCCGCCTCAACGGTTGTGATTGGTGTAGAGCCCGCCTCAACGGTTGTGATTGGTGTGAAGCCCGCCTCAACGGTTGTGATTGGTGTAGAGCCCGCCTCAACGGTTGTGATTGGTGTAAAGCCCGCCTCAACGGTTGTGATTGGTGTAAAGCCCGCCTCAACGGTTGTGATTGGTGTAAAGCTCGCCTCAACGGTTGTGATTGCAGGGTTCATACGCATTTTAACCAATACTTTTTCATTACTTTTCTATGACTATGTATTCCTGAAAATGTCAGTGGACATTATAAATCAGATTATAGATCTGTGTTAAGTTTCCCCTCAGAGGTTCAACCCTAACATGAATGAGTGTATGTGGGTCTTAGTGGGAGTCGTGATATCTCCCCGAATATAACGGTGAGGTTAGGACGACGGTGAGGTTAGGACGACGGGAAATACATTCATTAATCACAGATTATTATGCTATACTATCCATGACTTTTCCAAAACTTTCTGGGTCTTTTTATGTTTCCAAAACCTTTCCAGGACTGGAGTTTACATTTTTCAAAACGTAGGAACCCTGTGATTGGTGCCTCGATTAGGAAACATTGGAAATGGGCTCTTGGCCAGACGGACTTGCAGAGCAAATCTCAAATTTGACGTCCTGACCACTGAATGTCCTGTTACTGCTGGCTACTGCATGTTGAGACTCTGATGCTGCTGCCTTGTAAAAGAGATTCTGAATCCCAACGGGACTATTTCCTGGTTAAATAAAGGTTAAATGAAATAAAAACCTCGGAGGGTGCTGGGCGTGCTCACTGAGTACCACTTCTCCACCAGCTGTCTGCCGGTCACCATGGCGACGGGGATGTTGACCAGGCCGACGTAGCTGCTCTTGTCCTTCTTCCGCTTCCTGTCGGTGTCTTTGTAGAGATGCAGGGTGACGGCGCTGACGGAGGGCAGGCTGCTGAAGTCGAAACGTTCTCCCCAGAATATGTTGTCAGTCTTCAGTTTACACGACGTCCGAGCGTAGAGGCTGTCGTCCAGACACAGCTCGCAGAAGTACCTGAAGTAAAAATACTCGGTTACTTCTGACAGCGACACTTACTTCTACATATTGTAATGATGAACAGTAAGCAAAACGTTAGGCATAGTGTTCCACAAGGCTCTGTGATTGGACCAATTCTGTTCACCTTAGACATGCTTCCTCTAGGAATCACTCTATTAACTTTCACAGTTATGTAGTGTGTGTGTGTCTAACTCCCGCTACCTTATCTTCCCCGGGTGTAGTGCCCCCTACCTACCCCAGGTGTAGCCCCCCCCTACCTACCCCAGGTGTAGCCCCCTACCTATCCCAGGTGTAGTACCCCCTACCTACCCCAGGTATAGCCCCCTACCTAACCCAGGTGTAGCCCCCCCTACCTACCCCAGGTGTAGCCCCCTACCTAACCCAGGTGTAGCCCCCTACCTACCCCAGGTGTAGTACCCTCTACCTACCCCAGGTGTAGCCCCTACGTACCCCAGGTGTCGCCCCTCCTAACTTACCAGGGTGTAGCCCCCTACCTACCACAGGTATGCCCCTTCTACCTAACCCAGGTGTAGCCTACCTACCCCAGGTGTAGCCTACATACCCAAGGTGTAGCCTACCTACATACCCCAGGTGTAGCCTACCTACCTACCCCAGGTGTAGCCTACATACCTACCCCAGGTGTAGCCCCCCTACCCCAGGTGTAGCCTACCTACCTACCCCAGGTGTAGCCCTACCTACCCCAGGTGTAGCCCCCCTACCCCAGGTGTAGCCTACCTACCTACCCCAGGTGTAGCCCCTACGTACCCCAGGTGTCGCCCCTCCTAACTTACCAGGGTGTAGCCCCCTACCTACCACAGGTATGCCCCCTCTACCTAACCCAGGTGTAGCCTACCTAACCCAGGTGTAGCCTACCTACCTACCTACCCCAGGTGTAGCCTACATACCTACCCCAGGTGTAGCCCTACCTACCCCAGGTGTAGCCCCCCTACCCCAGGTGTAGCCTACCTACCTACCCCAGGTGTAGCCCTACCTACCCCAGGTGTAGCCCCCCTACCCCAGGTGTAGCCTACCTACCTACCCCAGGTGTAGCCTACCTTTTCTTGGCGGGCAGGTCCTTGGCCTCCACCACCCACAGTGTCAGGACGTTCTCCAGCCTGCGGCTGTTGTCTTTGTTGGGGTGAACGGCTCTCCTCAGGTTCTCCATCCATTTATCTCTTTCTGCCGCCGAACGACACGAGAAACACTTTGTTCCTGTCAAGGTCGTTACCTAGGAGACGCAGGGTCAGAGGTTATCACCACGGAAACACTGGAGGGTTTGGAAGTGTGATTGTGTGAGTGTGTCACCTCGAAGCAGTAGTCCTGCCCCAGCAGGGAGGAGTGAACGGGTTTGATGACCACCGATTGGTCCATCCTGAGCTCCAGAGACGACACACAGCCAGCGCTCAGCAACGACTCCTGGCTACCACAACGCAGCCGCCGCATCACACACCTGAAACAGACCAGAACAGCTCCGATAACCACCCAAACATCACACACCTGGGACAGACCAGAACAGCTCCGATAACCACCCAACATCACACACCTGAAACAGACCAGAACAGCTCCGATAACCACCCAACATCACACACCTGAAACAGACCAGAACAGCTCCGATAACCACCCAACATCACACACCTGGGACAGACCAGAACAGCTCCGATAACCACCCAACATCACACACCTGGGACAGACCAGAACAGCTCCGATAACCACCCAACATCACACACCTGAAACAGACCAGAACAGCTCCGATAACCACCCAACATCACACACCTGAAACAGACCAGAACAGCTCCGATAACCACCCAACATCACACACCTGGGACAGACCAGAACAGCTCCGAT
Source organism: Zingel zingel (assembly GCA_023566125.1). Classification (NCBI taxonomy): domain Eukaryota; kingdom Metazoa; phylum Chordata; class Actinopteri; order Perciformes; family Percidae; genus Zingel; species Zingel zingel. Next base: position 346,275 of record CM042314.1, on the reverse strand, counting down.
AACTACCCAACATCACACACCTGGGACAGACCAGAACAGCTCCGATAACCACCCAACATCACACACCTGAAACAGACCAGAACAGCTCCGATAACCACCCAACATCACACACCTGAAACAGACCAGAACAGCTCCGATAACCACCCAACATCACACACCTGGGACAGACCAGAACAGCTCCGATAACCACCCAACATCACACACCTGGGACAGACCAGAACAGCTCTGATAACCACCCAACATCACACACCTGAGACAGACCAGAAAAGCTCCGATAACCACCCAACATCACACACCTGGGACAGACCAGAAAAGCTCCGATAACTACCCAACATCACACACCTGGGACAGACCAGAACAGCTCCGATAACCAAACATCACACACCTGAGACAGACCAGAAAAGCTCCGATAACTACCCAACATCACACACCTGGGACAGACCAGAACAGCTCCGATAACCACCCAACATCACACACCTGGGACAGACCAGAACAGCTCCGATAACCACCCAACATCACACACCTGGGACAGACCAGAACAGCTCCGATAACCACCCAACATCACACACCTGAGACAGACCAGAACAGCTCCGATAACTACCCAACATCACACACCTGGGACAGACCAGAAAAGCTCCGATAACTACCCAACATCACACACCTGGGACAGACCAGAACAGCTCCGATAACCAAACATCACACACCTGAGACAGACCAGAAAAGCTCCGATAACTACCCAACATCACACACCTGGGACAGACCAGAACAGCTCCGATAACCACCCAACATCACACACCTGAGACAGACCAGAAAAGCTCCGATAACCACCCAACATCACACACCTGGGACAGACCAGAACAGCTCCGATAACCACCCAACATCACACACCTGGGACAGACCAGAAAAGCTCCGATAACTACCCAACATCACACACCTGGGACAGACCAGAACAGCTCCGATAACCACCCAACATCACACACCTGGGACAGACCAGAACAGCTCCGATAACCACCCAACATCACACACCTGGGACAGACCAGAACAGCTCCGATAACCACCCAACATCACACACCTGAGACAGACCAGAACAGCTCCGATAACTACCCAACATCACACACCTGGGACAGACCAGAAAAGCTCCGATAACTACCCAACATCACACACCTGGGACAGACCAGAACAGCTCCGATAACCAAACATCACACACCTGAGACAGACCAGAAAAGCTCCGATAACTACCCAACATCACACACCTGGGACAGACCAGAACAGCTCCGATAACCACCCAACATCACACACCTGAGACAGACCAGAACAGCTCCGATAACCACCCAACATCACACACCTGGGACAGACCAGAACAGCTCCGATAACCAAACATCACACACCTGGGACAGACCAGAACAGCTCCGATAACAACCCAAACATCACACACCTGGGACAGACCATAACAGCTCCGATAACCACCCAAACATCACACACCTGGGACAGACCAGAACAGCTCCGATAACTACCCAACATCACACACCTGGGACAGACCAGAACAGCTCCGATAACCACCCAACATCACACACCTGAGACAGACCAGAACAGCTCCGATAACCACCCAACATCACACACCTGGGACAGACCAGAACAGCTCCGATAACCAAACATCACACACCTGGGACAGACCAGAACAGCTCCGATAACAACCCAAACATCACACACCTGGGACAGACCATAACAGCTCCGATAACCACCCAAACATCACACACCTGGGACAGACCATAACAGCTCCGATAACCACCCAACATCACACACCTGAGACAGACCAGAACAGCTCCGATAACAACCCAAACATCACACACCTGAGACAGACCAGGGGTCTCATTTATAAACGTTGCGTACGCACAAAACGGGGCTGAAAATGTGCGTACGCCACTTCCCACGCAAAGGTTGTGTCTTGACGGGAGAATGTGCGGTCCTCCACGCAAACTCTGACCCATGCGTACGCACATTTTGGAGACAAAATAGGAATTGGCAACGCAGATGGTGAGGTGGTGAACTGAAGTCAGACTGCAGAGAGTAAATGTGGGAATAACGATTACTCGTAATATTTTCTAGTATTGATGCGTCACACACATTTTTTCACTCCATATCATCCGTTACCATGAACATTAAATCCAGCAGTGATAATTGTTCCATAAACACCTCCAACTCAAATCTTAAATAAAAATGTGCTCTTAATATTTAATCGGCGCTGTTTCGCCGTCACATTGTCCGCTACGGAGCGCAGGAGGAGGAGACGGCCCGACTGCATGGAATACAGGATAGCATCAAATACCCTAGTATTAGATAACTGCAGAACACAGTGTAAATAACTAAATATATGTCTTTAATACTGTGCATATATCATCAAATGTCAAAGTCTGGAAATACAGCTGTTAAGCTCTCGCGTAATCGTTGCCCTTAATGTCCTCGTTATCAGTCCAACTTTAATACTGTTGGTGACAAAACCTGCATGGAGAAACATTTTTGCCTATTACACTTTCTTCTGGCTGTAAGTCAATTTGCAGCAATTCCTGAACATCTGAGACGTCTTTTTCTCTGCCAGTCATCAAGATTCGGTGTAACAACTGCCAGTCATTCATATCATGTCATATCATGATCAGCATTCACGAGGGGCTTTGCATTGACTATTTATGGTTTAAAATGGGCGTGTACAGGGCGGGATAAGAGGCTATCCACGTACACACACTTGTAGGTAATCTGTGATTTATAAATGGAATATTGCTTACAGGTGTGCGTACACACGGTTTTATAAATCAGACTTTTTTTTGGCGTACGCCATTTTGGGCTTTTGGGCGTACGTACACTTATAGTAAGGATCCTACGCACAGTTTTATAAATGAGACCCCAGAACAGCGCCGATAACGACCCAAACAGCTAGCAACACATCAGCGTAAGCTGTTACACAACCTCTATCGTTATTAATCCATGTCTACTTGTCTACCGATATTCTACATTTGAATATGTGATAAAATGGTAAAAAAAAACAACCAAATATGACATCCAAATGTTTTTCTCGCCTGGCCTGCTCTCCCTAAAAACATTCAGCTCCCTGTGTAATGTCCTATTGAGCCCAACCGGGATTTTGATTTTGACAGGACAGCTAGGTGAGGAAGGGGAGAGAGAGGGGAAAGACATGCAGCAGGTTAGATTCGAACCCTGGACCTCTGCGTCGAGGCATAAACCTCTCAGGATATGTGCGCCTGCTCTACCCACTGTCCCAACCCGGCTGGCGCCAAAAAAGAAAACACACCACGAGGGTGAAGAAGAAGTCTAACTGGAGAGGCGATGGAACTTCTGTCGGTAAGAGCCGACACCGAAATAATCAGACAGACTCAAGGAACGAAGACAGACTGTTGTTTATGACCTGGTCTGGATCAACGGAAGAACATTTCCAGGATAATTGCCTGTTTAAAAGTATAGTTTTAGCAGACATAGTCTGCCAGATGTCCCTCGCCTTGCAAAACTCTGCTTGTTTCAGGAAACGACAACAAACTTTGAGCTAACAAGCTACACGCTAAACATATCAAGTTATGAAGAAGATGTGGATGGTGCAACAAGACATGTCTGCTCGGTTCTTTCAGAGAATGATTGTAAAGATTTATAAAGAATATGTTAGATCATCTCCTCTCTAACTGGGAGGTTTTAATAAGAATATGTTAGATCATTTCCTCTCTAACTGGGAGGTTTTAATAAGAATATGTTAGATCATTTCCTCTCTAACTGGGAGGTTTTATTAAGAATATGTTAGGTCATCTCCTCTCTAACTGGGAGGTTTTGGGACTGATTGGTGGGATTGCTGTGGATGAAGTACACACAGAGAGACACTGGTAAGCCAGTGTTAAGGAAAAACTCATGAACTCATTTCACATATGTGAAGAAGGTTCGGGAGACCTGGATGAATTACACAGGAGCATTTAATGAACACTCAATTGAGAAGACAAGCAGGCAGTACAGTATAACCAAGATGGGTTATTGTGCAGTGCCGTCCCAACTCTCTGAAGGTGTATTTAAACTAATGCTGCAGGCGTTGCGTTTAGCTGAACCTTTAGTGTACACAAAGATATTGCAGTTGCCTAAACACAGATACTAATACTACTAGTTCAGCCTCTCTCTCTCTCTCTCTCTCTCTCTCTCTCTCTAAGTATGCTAAAGGGTGGCTGGCCCACCGACCTCCAAAAGGAGACAGTCCTGAGACAAAAAATTCCCTTATCATACAGTTGTTTAGATTCCTTAAATCTGTAAAGAGACTAACATAATTACACATGAACAGGTTTGGTTATTAGAGACGAATATTCTCGTCCCCTGACCCGTGACCTATGAATGACCTGATATTGTCTAAGTGTTTCCGGACCTTTCTCCATAGCGCTGGCTGGCAATGCCAGACTATAGAGGAGGTATCAGAAAAGAAAAAAGAAACCCAACCCAGAGACAACTGACTGGCTGATCAACATCAATGATTTCTGTAATTTGCTGTATAAATTAGTGCATCACCGATGTTGTTCCGAAGCCACCAACCGCTGAAACCCCTAACAGGGTCGGCCAGAAGATTTGCGCTAAACTCAAAGTGCGGACTGCTGCCTTCAACTCAGAGACCCTGATGCCTAAAAATCAGCCAGATATGACCTCCAGAAGTCCATCAATGCCAAGAGGGACTACATGGACGAAGTTGAGTATAGTCTATATCGACAACATTTAATTTACGGGATTGTTCTGCTGCCACCAGAGGTACCGCTGGATGTCCCTCATTTCAGCCGGATGTCCCTCATTTCAGCCGGATGTCCCTCATTTCAGCCGGATGTCCGTCCCCTTCCTGTGTCTCTGTGCTGGCGTTCTAACTTCCGGTGGATTTGTGAGGACTATGGTTAACTGCTCCTCAGATCTCTGCAGGGTAAATCCAGACAGCTAGCTAGACTATCTGTCCAATCTGAGTTTTCTGTTGCACGACTAAAACTACTTTTGAACGTCCACATGTTAGCCCCGCCCACAATGATTGTGATTGGTTTAAAGAAATGCCAATAAACCAGAGTAGTTGTCCTCCCATCCAGGAATGCTGTGAAGTCTAACCAGACCTTCCTCTGCAGCGCTGACATTAGATTGATGTCTAAGACGGTGGAGTCACTTGACAAGATGTTTGGTGGAAGCCCGGCTCAGAGGGGGCAGCCGTACACGGTACCAACAGTCGTTACATAATCTTCAAAATGCATAGAGTACCTAAGCATGTAGAGAGGAGAAAATAGCTGGAATATTTTGAGAAAAAAGTCAGGATATTTTTTCTCGCTTTAGTCGACTTTTCTTGACGCTTTCCTGATGTTTTGGCACAATACTTAACATTTTTGGAGCTTTTCGGGACCTTATTTGTTTTTGCTTTCTTATTTTTTATATGTCCACTTTGAATGAAGTGTGTTTTACGATGATAAAAGTCCTGATTATTTACATGGAGTCTGGTGGAGTTTGGTGATGGTGATTTCGGGGCTGTTTCATGTTAAACTAAAAGGATCTTACTCTTTAACTAAAAGGTCTGTCTCTGTAGGGATCCATCCCATAATGTTGTCAGACTCTTAGAATAATAATCTGAGTCTGTCAGCAGCAACAACAGAACTTTTAGTGACTCTAACTGCTGCTGAACATTAGTCCTGTAGGGTTACATTACAGCCTGGTTCTGGTTTAATACTGGACCAGTTTCACAGGTTGTTGTTCACATTTTGACTTTCCAAGTGATTCCGCTGTCACAGACACATGTCCTGATGCCCTGCTACGCCCTGCAGTACCCTGCTACGCCCTCCAGTACCCTGCTACGCCCTGCTACACCATGCTGTACCCTGCTACACCCTGCATTACCCTGCTACACCCTGTAACGCCCTGCTGTGCTCTGTTACATCCTGCTACGCCCTGCTGTACCCTGCTACGCCCTGCAGTACCCTGCTACACCATGCTGTACCCTGCTACACCCCGTAACACCCTGTTACATCCTGCAGTACCCTGCTACACCCTGTGACACCCTGCTGTGCTCTGTTACGTCCTGCTACGCCCTGCAGTACCCTGCTACACCATGCTGTACCCTGCTACACCCTGTATCGCCCTGTTACATCCTGCAGTACCCTGCTACACCCTGTAACGCCCTGCTGTGCTCTGTTACATCCTGCTACGCCCTGCAATGCCCTGTTACGCCCTGCAGTACCCTGCTACGCCATGAACTACTACGACAACTATTTGTAGTCACTGTTCCATTATCTTTATTCATTGTGCCGATGTGCTGCAATAGCAGCAATCGGCACAATGACTATTGTTTCTCATACTTATTATTATTCCGCCTGTTTTTTGTCCCGTAACTAGTCACGGAGCGTTGCCAACACGTGCACACAAAATACATCAAAACGTGTGTAATGCTCGGGAATGGTGTGCTATGTCTTTTCAAAAAGATTTGCCGCACGGTTTTCACGAAATCGGCAAAATACGGCGCAAAATTGTCCCATAGACTTGAATGGGAAATCTTCGGGAAGTCGCTTAACATGGCTCAAAACAACCCCTCTTTGGAGCCATGCTGTATCACCATACTTTTATGTAGAAAAAAAATTAAAAGTTTAAACTGAAGACAAGACTTTGGCCTTTATTGGGCTGAATGGGCATTCGGAAATCAAGCACGGTTTCTACGAAATCACAGTTCACGTATCGTCCTCTTTTCAGATCGTTTCAGATTTTCCAATGTGTGTGTATGGGGACGGAATCTTCACAGTTAGAGGGGAGGACAGAGGGGGAGCTGTGGTACGATTCTCTGAATTTTATCCAAACAAACTGCTCTCTCCCCTACAGTTTTCACTCTTCATACATCATTGTTGGTCAAAATGTAGTAAATGTTGTGGCGGTCGCAGACATGTAACTATGGAATCCACCGGACCTAAACTTTTGGCTCTCCTTATACCAACTGCCGATAGAAACATTGAAAAAAAATGGAGCTGCAGTAATATTCTCTGAATTTGTTTCCAAACAAACTGCTCTCTCCCCTACAGTTTTCACTCTTCAAACATCATTGTTGGTTCAAAATTTAGGAAATTTTGTGCCGGTCGTAGACATGTAACTATGGAATCCATCGGATGTAAACTTTTGGCTCTGCTCATACCAACTGCCGATAGAAACAATGAAAAAATTAATTATTTTGCTGGTTCCATATACATTTGCTTGGCAACTGTGATTTCCACCAATCAGAGACGTTGCTGTTACGCTTAGGATTGTGGGTAGTGTAGTACTTTAACACACATACTCACTCACTCACTCACACACACACACACACACACACACACACACACACACACACACACACACACACACACACACACACACACACACACACACACACACACACACACACACACATTCAGATTTTCCAGTGTGTGTGTATGGGGCAGGAATGTTGAAGACCAGAAGGGGGGGACAGAGGGGGGAGCTGTGGATACTGTCTCCCCCTCCCTCACTGTGGAAATCACCATAGCAACAACTTCTTACACACACACACCTCCTAGGCTCCTATCATAAAGACTCTTAGGCCGTGTTGTCCTCTCTTTACAAGAAATGTCAAACAGCAGAGTAAAGGTAGCTCAGATCAGCTGTTACTAATTATATTAACTGTACCTTATTAATACTTACAGTGGGGCAAAAAAGTATTTAGTCAGCCACCAATTGTGCAAGTTCTCCCACTTAAAAAGATGAGAGGCCTGTAATGTTCATCATAGGAACACTTCAACTATGAGAGACAAAATGAGAAAAGAAATCCAGAAAATCACATTGTAGGATTTTTAATGAATGTATTGGTAAATTCCTCTGTAAAATAAGTATTTGGTCACCTACAAACAAGCAAGATTTCTGGCTCTCACAGACCTGTAACTTCTTCTTTAAGAGGCTCCTCTGTCCTCCACTCGTTACCTGTATTAATGGCACCTGTTTGAACTTGTTATCAGTGTAAAAGACACCTGTCCACAACCTCAAACAGTCACACTCCAAACTCCACTATGGCCAAGACCAAAGAGCTGTCAAAGGACTCCAGAAACAGACTGTAGACCTGCACCAGGCTGGGAAGACTGAATCTGCAACAGGTCAGCAGCTAGGTGTGAACAAATCAACTGTGGGAGCAATTATAAGAAAATGGAAGACATACAAGACCACTGATAATCTCCCTCGATCCGGGGCTCCACGCAAGATCTCAGCCCGTGGGGTCAAAATGATCACAAGAACGGTGAGCAAAGATCCCAGAACCCCACGGGGGGACCTAGTGAATGACCTGCAGAGAGCTGGGACCAAAGTAACTAAGGCTACCATCAGTAACACACTACGCCACCAGGGACTCAAATCCTGCAGTGCCAGACGTGTCCCCCTGCTCAAGCCAGTACATGTCCAGGCCCGTCTGAGGGTTGCTAGAGAGCATTTGGATGATCCAGAAGAGGATAGGGAGAATGTCATATGGTCAGATGAAACCAAAATAGAACTTTTTGGTAAAAACTCAACTCGTCGTGTTTGGAGGAGAAAGGATGCTGAGTTGCATCCACAGAACACCGTACCTACTGTGAAGCATGGGGGGGGGGGGGGGGGGGGGGGGGACATCATGCTTTGGGGCTGTTTTTCTGCAAAGGGACCAGTACGACTGATCCGTGTAAAGGAAAGAATGAATGGGGCCGTGTATCGTGAGAATTTGAGTGAAAACCTCCTTCCATCAGCAAGGGCATTGAAGATGAAACGTGGCTGGGTCTTTCAGCACGACAATGACCCCAAACACACCGCCCGGGCAACGAAGGAGTGGCTTTGTAAGAAGCATTGCAAGGTCCTGGAGTGGCCTAGCCAGTCTCCAGATCTCAACCCCATAGAAAATCTTTGGAGGGAGTTGAAAGTCCGTGTTGCCCAGCGACAGCCCCAAAACATCACTGCTCTAGAGGAGATCTGGATGGAGGAATGGGCCAAAATACCAGCAACAGTGTGTGGAAACCTTGTGAAGACTTACAGAAAACGTTTGACCTCTGTCATTGCCAACAAAGGGTAGATAAAGTATTGAGATGAACTTTTGTTATTGACCAAATACTTATTTTCCACCATAATTAATTCATTAAAAATCCTACAATGTGATTTTCTGGATTTCTTTTCTCATGTTGTCTCTCATAGTTGAAGTGTTCCTATGATGAACATTACAGGCCTCTCTCATCTTTTTAAGTGGGAGAACTTGCACAATTGATGGCTGACTAAATACTTTTTTGCCCCACTGTAGCTAGTGTTATTCGGCTGTGCACCAAGTAGTAGGCACACTGTCAAAATTTCTTCCGGAATTTTCTAGTTGTGACTATTATTGCCACTGTTCATCACACCCCCAACCGGCACCGTCAGACACCGCCTACTAAGAGGCTGGGTCTGCCGAGGCGTCTTCCTAAAAGGGCGTTTTTCCTCGCTACTGTCACACTAAATTCTTGCTCTTGGGGGAATTACTGGAATTGTTGGGGCTTATAGAGTGTGGTCTAGACTTACTCTATCTGTAAAGTGTCTCGAGATAACTCGTGTTATGATTTGATACTATAAATAAAATTGAATTGAATGTCCAATGTCTGGACGTTCAGACAAAATCTAACGTGTTTGATATCCTAACTTTGAAGTCTTGGTGGTAAAATCTTGTAGTCTGAGACTGAAACCTCAGAGACATTCTGACAGATTATCTTTAGATGTGAGATGGTGTCAGCTGTTGGTCTTTTATGGTAGGCATCAGTCACGTAGACACAAATGCAAACGTTTAATTTAATCATCAAAAAAAAATAGTCTGCTGTGACTTCTAACCTCTGACACAAGCATGCACATACGCACGCACGCACGCACACACACACACACACACACACACACACACACACACACACACACACACACACACACACACACACACACACCCTCCTGACATGGAGGATTATGTCCCTTGTGTGCCATTGTGAACCTTGTTTAGCTGAACATGTTGGCTAACAGCGTGTGTCTAGCCTAGCCACATGCTAACATAGCAGGCTAGTTGTGTGCAGACTAAAGACAGGCTAACACAGAGACACACACACACACACACACACACACACACACGCACGCACACAGAGACGCAGCGTGTATAGTCATGCAAATCAGGTAGAAGAAGACGCTAATCCCCCCAACACACACACACACACACACACACACACACACACACACACACACACACACACACACACACACACACACACACACACACGGCAGCCCGTCTATCTCTTCAGAGGACAAAGGCTGGTTCATGCATGCAGAGAATCGGTGCAGATACTCACAGAGCATCCTGAGAGGAAGAGAGGAGGAGAGGAGGAGGAGAGGTTAAGGATCCATGTTCTCCTTCAGCAGGAGAGAGAGTGGAGGAAAGATGGAGAACCTGCTGATCCTGATGCTGTTTGGGAGAACAGCTGAAGCCTCTGTCTGTCTGTCTGTCTGTCTGTCTCTCTGTCTGTCTGTCTGTCTGTCTGTCTGTCTGTTAGCTTGCTGCTAACGATGCTACACGGCTCCAGCTCTCTCTCTCTGTCAGCAGCGGCCCCTCCCCTGCAGTGAGGCTGCACTTCCTTTCCTCTCTCCTCTCAGAGTGACATCACCGTGACATCATCAAACCAAAGACCATATTAAACCCCCCCCACCCCCCCAAACCCTCCGAGGAGCCAACCCCCAGGAGCGTTTCATAAGCCAGCGCCCCCTAGTGCTGGCAGGAAATCTGTCCTCATATCTGAACCAGAGAAGGTGACGATAGCGGTTTTAAACACGTGGTTAACGTTGTGTTAGGTTTAGACACCAAAACTACTGAGCTAAGTTAATAAAAAGATGTTTTTGACATTTATTTTCTCGATATCTGAGATTTTTGCAGCTTATTCTAAATTCTTGTTGCTTTTTAAAAAACAAAAATGCAAAATGTCGCTTTTATTGAGTTTTTGCTCCTGTTTTTGACTTTTTTTGCATTTTCTTCGAGATTTTTTCCAAAATTTTTGTTGCTTTTTCAACCCCTCCCCTGCAGTGAGACTATAATCTCCTCTTCAGTCTGCCTTTACAACTCTGAGAAAAGTTGTACAATCCCAGTACCTTAACATGGGACCATTTTCCAGGAAATGGACAGCTGGGATCCTTACCTTTTGGGGGCCCTCATGGGCCCTATAAATCAGAGAGTCGGACCCAGAGGGAGTCGGACCCAGAGGGAGTCAGACCCAGAGAGAGTCAGACCCAGAGGGAGTCAGACCCAGAGAGAGTCAGACCCAGAGGGAGTCAGACCCAGAGGGAGTCAGACCCAGAGAGAGTCAGACCCAGAGGGAGTCAGACCCAGAGAGAGTCAGACCCAGAGGGAGTCAGACCCAGAGGGAGTCAGACCCAGAGGGAGTCAGACCCAGAGGGAGTCAGACCCAGAGAGAGTCAGACCCAGAGGGAGTCAGACCCAGAGAGAGTCAGACCCAGAGGGAGTCAGACCCAGAGGGAGTCGGACCCAGAGGGAGTCAGACCCAGAGAGAGTCAGACCCAGAGGGAGTCAGACCCAGAGGGAGTCGGACCCAGAGGGAGTCAGACCCAGAGAGACTAGGAGCGAAAGCGAAGCCTCAAACACTTTTGTCACCAAACAACATTTTTTAAATGTAAATGGAATGTTTTTATATAGCGCTTTTCTAGTCTTAACGACTACTCAAAGCGCTTTAACGTAGTACAGGAACCATTCACCATTCACACACATTCACACATTGAGGCCGTACAAGGTGCCACCTGCTCATCAGATAAAGACACACACACATTTACACTCTGATGGACAACTCGGCAATTCAACATGTGACTGCAGTGCCAGGGATCGAACTACCAACCTTCCGATTGTCGGGCGACAGCTCTAATACTGAGCCACAGCCGCTCCAGCAAACAGCAGGGTACTGGGATATTATGGTCCGTCTAATCTAAAGGTTCTGCCATTGGTCACTATGGTCCGTCTGATGTAAAGGTTCTGCCATTGGTCACTATGGTCCGTCTGATGTAAAGGTTCTGCCATTGGTCACTATGGTCCGTCTAATGTAAAGGTTCTGCCATTGGTCACTATGGTCCGTCTGATGTAAAGGTTCTGCCATTGGTCACTATGGTCCGTCTCATCTAAAGGGTCTGCCATTGGTCACTATGGTCCGTCTAATGTAAGGGTTCTGCCATTGGTCACTATGGTCCGTCTGATGTAAAGGTTCTGCCATTGGTCACTATGGTCCGTCTGATGTAAAGGTTCTGCCATTGGTCACTATGGTCCGTCTAATGTAAAGGTTCTGCCATTGGTCACTATGGTCCGTCTGATGTAAAGGTTCTGCCATTGGTCACTATGGTCCGTCTCATCTAAAGGTTCTGCCATCAGACACTATGGTCCGTCTCATCTAAAGGTTCTGCAATCAGACACTATGGTCCGTCTAATGTAAAGTTTCTGCCATTGGTCACTATGGTCCGTCTGATGTAAAGGTTCTGTCATTGGTCACTATGGTCCGTCTCATCTAAAGGGTCTGCCATTGGTCACTATGGTCCGTCTAATGTAAGGGTTCTGCCATTGGTCACTATGGTCCGTCTGATGTAAAGGTTCTGCCATTGGTCACTATGGTCCGTCTGATGTAAAGGTTCTGCCATTGGTCACTATGGTCCGTCTCATCTAAAGGTTCTGCCATCAGACACTATGGTCCGTCTCATCTAAAGGTTCTGCAATCAGACACTATGGTCCGTCTAATGTAAAGTTTCTGCCATTGGTCACTATGGTCCGTCTGATGTAAAGGTTCTGTCATTGGTCACTATGGTCCGTCTCATCTAAAGGGTCTGCCATTGGTCACTATGGTCCGTCTAATGTAAGGGTTCTGCCATTGGTCACTATGGTCCGTCTCATCTAAAGGTTCTGCCATTGGTCACTATGGTCCGTCTGATGTAAAGGTTCTGCCATTGGTCACTATGGTCCATCTGATGTAAAGGTTCTGCCATTGGTCACTATGGTCCGTCTAATGTAAAGGTTCTGTCATTGGTCACTATGGTCCGTCTGATGTAAAGGTTCTGCCATTGGTCACTATGGTCCGTCTCATCTAAAGGTTCTGCCATCAGACACTATGGTCCGTCTCATCTAAAGGTTCTGTCATTGGTCACTATGGTCCGTCTGATGTAAAGGTTCTGCCATGGTCACTATGGTCCGTCTGATGTAAAGGTTCTGCCATTGGTCACTATGGTCCGTCTAATGTAAAGGTTCTGCCATTGGTCACTATGGTCCGTCTGATGTAAAGGTTCTGCCATTGGTCACTATGGTCCGTCTCATCTAAAGGTTCTGCCATCAGACACTATGGTCCGTCTCATCTAAAGGTTCTGCAATCAGACACTATGGTCCGTCTAATGTAAAGTTTCTGCCATTGGTCACTATGGTCCGTCTGATGTAAAGGTTCTGTCATTGGTCACTATGGTCCGTCTCATCTAAAGGGTCTGCCATTGGTCACTATGGTCCGTCTAATGTAAGGGTTCTGCCATTGGTCACTATGGTCCGTCTCATCTAAAGGTTCTGCCATTGGTCACTATGGTCCGTCTGATGTAAAGGTTCTGCCATTGGTCACTATGGTCCATCTGATGTAAAGGTTCTGCCATTGGTCACTATGGTCCGTCTAATGTAAAGGTTCTGCCATTGGTCACTATGGTCCGTCTAATGTAAAGGTTCTGCCATTGGTGACTATGGTCCGTCTGATGTAAAGGTTCTGCCATTGGTCACTATGGTCCGTCTCATCTAAAGGTTCTACCATCAGACACTATGGTCCGTCTCATCTAAAGGTTCTGTCATTGGTCACTATGGTCCGTCTGATGTAAAGGTTCTGTCATTGGTCACTATGGTACGTCTAATGTAAAGGTTCTGCCATTGGTCACTATGGTCCGTCTGATGTAAAGGTTCTGCCATCAGACACTATGGTCCGTCTGATGTAAATGATCTGTCATTGGTCACTATGGTCCATCTGATGTAAAGGTTCTGCCATTGGTCACTATGGTCCGTCTGATGTAAAGGTTCTGCCATTGGTCACTATGGTCCGTCTAATGTAAGGGTTCTGCCATCAGACACTATGGTCCGTCTAATGTAAGGGTTCTGACATTGGTCACTATGGTCTGTCTAATGTAAAGGTTCTGCCATTGGTGACTATGGTCCGTCTGATGTAAAGGTTATGCCATTGGTCACTATGGTCCGTCTCATCTAAAGGTTCTGCCATCAGACACTATGGTCCGTCTCATCTAAAGGTTCTGTCATTGGTCACTATGGTCCGTCTGATGTAAAGTTTCTGCCATTGGTCACTATGGTCCGTCTGATGTAAAGGTTCTGTCATTGGTCACTATGGTCCGTCTAATGTAAAGGTTCTGCCATTGGTCACTATGGTCCGTCTGATGTAAAGGTTCTGCCATCAGACACTATGGTCCGTCTGATGTAAAGGATCTGTCATTGGTCACTATGGTCCATCTGATGTAAAGGTTCTGCCATTGGTCACTATGGTCCGTCTGATGTAAAGGTTCTGCCATTGGTCACTATGGTCCGTCTAATGTAAGGGTTCTGCCATCAGACACTATGGTCCGTCTCATCTAAAGGGTCTGCCATTGGTCACTATGGTCTGTCGATTGTAAGGGTTCTGCCATTGGTCACTATGGTCCGTCTCATCAAAAGGTTCTGCCATTGGTCACTATGGTCCGTCTATTGTAAGGGTTCTGCCATTGGTCACTATGGTCCGTCTATTGTAAGGGTTCTGCCATTGGTCACTATGGTCCGTCTAATGTAAAGGATCTGCCATTGGTCACTATGGTCCGTCTCATCCAAAGGGTCTGCCATTGGTCACTATGGTCCGTCTATTGTAAGGGTTCTGCCATTGGTCACTATGGTCCGTCTAATGTAAAGGATCTGCCATTGGTCACTATGGTCCGTCTAATGTAAGGGTGAGTTACCTGCTGTCAGCGGTGTGGGTCAGGTCGGACTTCATGCTGCTCGGGCGACACAATTTGGGCTGAGAGCGAGTCCGGCGAAGAGATTGTTTCAACCTCCGGGAGAGAAAACCCTGAAGAGGAACAGGAAGTCAAACATCTCTCTGACATTCAACAGTCCGATTGTTTCTTTATCCCCTGGAGGTTTCTGAGGTTCAACAGTCAAAGTCTTGATTGATTATGGATCATCAGATGTTAATATCCAATTACATTCAGTCTATATAAGAAGGTCAGTGCAAAACCATAAAACTAATGACTAAGCATGGGTTAAAAGCCATCTGTAGTGCCCTGACCACGGTGTTAAAAAGGCATTTTAAAATACAAAGAAACAAGAAAAAAGACAACCCAGAAGCAGAAGGATTAGCAACCAAACCAAGCAGAAAACAGAACGCTTTAATAGGCCTTTCATTTCATTTATCGTATTTTTATTTCTACAGAGGGTAGCAGTAGTTTTTACTGAACTGGTACTTGCTTAGAGCTTTCTTTTCTTACGAACATATATATATATATATATATATATATATATATATATATATATATATATATGTAATAAAAATTTATAACAATAAAGTAAAATATAAAAACACAATAAGTGTGTTCCAACGAACAAAAGGAAAACAATATTTATAGTGTTACAAACAATATGTTCAATATGTCCGAAAAATGTGCGGGACGAAGGCGAAGCTGGTTATTATCCCACCACATACCAAGGTTATAATAGTTAACGAAAACAAATGAAATAACGAAAACTAGGTGGGAAAAAACATTGTCGTTAACTGAAATCAAAATAAAAACGAGAACTAAACTAAAACTGTAATGTCTGTATAATAACCTCGCCACGCACGCAACTCTAAAAATACTTCCTGTTTATATTATATATTTTGTATGTATATGTAATATTATATATTATATATTAAAAGCAAGATAACAAATATATATTCATTCCAAACACCTTCCAACCCATTTGTACATTTTCTCAGATCTTGTTTTGTTTTAATGCAAACTGAGGAGGACGGTGTGCAAAACATCCTGAGATAAAGGTCAGCTACTGGTCCCAGTTCATCCTGGAGACATCTACATGTCAGCTACTGGTCCCAGTTCATCCTGGAGACATCTACATGTCAGCTACTGGTCCCAGTTCATCCTGGAGACATCTACATGTCAGCTACTGGTCCCAGTTCATCCTGGAGACATCTACATGTCAGCTACTGGTCCCAGTTCATCCTGGAGACATCTATTGGTCCCAGTTCATCCTGGAGACATCTACATGTCAGCTACTGGTCCCATTTCATCCTGCAGATATCTACATGTCAGCTACTGGTCCCAGTTCATCCTGGAGACATCATCTACATGTTAGCTACTGGTCCCAGTTTATCCTGGAGACATCTACATGTCAGCTACTGGTCCCAGTTTATCCTGGAGACATCATCTACATGTTAGCTACTGGTCCCAGTTCATCCTGGAGACATCATCTACATGTTAGCTACTGGTCCCAGTTCATCCTGGAGACATCATCTACATGTCAGCTACTGGTCCCAGTTCATCCTGGAGACATCTACATGTCAGCTACTGGTCCCAGTTTATCCTCACATCTGCTCTAACAGCTGAGCTAACTTCATGCTACTGACAGTCGGAGATACGGAGATACGTGCTTGCGTGCGTGCGTGTGTGTCTCTGTGTGTGTGTGTGTGTGTGTGTGTGTGTGTATGTGTGTGTGTGTGTGCGCGTGTGCATGTGTGTGTGTCTGTGGTTGTGTGTGTGTACCGTGACTCTGGCGCCGGGCGTATCCACAGTAGCGGCAGAGCTACTGGGCACGCTCTGTCGGCGGCTCCCTTTCTCTGGAACATCTGGAAACAAAAACAAAGTGCATCATGGGAGAGTTTGTAGTTGTAGTGAGCCGCGTTGGCTCCACAGCGGTTGCCATAGTGACTGGTACTGGTTGGTATGAATCATCTCATTTCCAAGGGGGTCCTTAAAACAATTAAATATAAACAATGAACAGTAAATATAACTCCCGAGCCGGACTGCTCCAACAACTGATCCCCCTCCCCATATACACACAAGAGAAAACGCAGTCAAGCTGCATACATCCCAAATATACTGCTATTTTAGTAGACGCACAAACAGGAGCCAACTCATAAAATAAATAAATAAATCAACAAAAAATGTGATATGTCAAGTTAGAAACAAGAGCAGGTATTTGTAAATAATTAAAGACAGATGCCTTAAACAAAACAAATGAAGTAATTGATCTAAGTGAAATGGGAAAGGTATCCAATCAGATGGTGCTTTACATTTAAAGGCACGTCGTCCAGTTTCTTTAGAGATTCTGGGAACAAAGATAAGGGGTTACGCAGTATGTCTCAGATATATGTTGATCTATATGGTATTAAATGTTTCAAATAAGTAGGACAGTTAAAGAAAATTGATTTAAAAATAAAATGCAGCCAGTGAGAATGCCTTCTAGATTTAGGTATTAACCAATGAAGCGACTCATACATCAGGCAATGATGGGTTCTATAAGGACACCTCAGAACAAATCGACAGAGACTGTTATAGACTGTTATAGGCCGTTATAGACGGTTATAGACTGGTATAGGCCGTTATAGACTGGTATAGGCCGTTATAGATGGTTATAGACTGTTATAGACTATTATAGAGTGGTATAGGCCGTTATAGGCCGTTATTGACGGTTATAGACGGTTATAGATGGTTATAGACTGTTATAGGCTGTTATAGGCTATTATAGACTGTTATAGACTGGTATAGGCCGTTATAGTCGGTTATAGACTGTTATAGACTGTTATAGGCTGTTATAGACGGTTATAGACGGGTATAGACGGGTATAGACGGGTATAGACGGGTATAGACCGGTATAGGCCGGTATAGGCTGTTATAGACCGTTATAGACATTTATAGACGGTTATAGATGGTTATAGACTGTTATAGACTACATTAAGAGGGATAAGATTCAACTGAATTAATATGAGGTTTAAAAGAAAGCTGAGAGTCAAGCAAGAGATCAAGATATTTAAATTCCTCCACTTTCTCAAGTGTTGTTCCATCCAAGAAGCAAATTGAACAATTATTAACTGTTATGAACAGTTATTAACAGTTAATTAACTGGGTGAAGAGAATTGAATTTAGGGTTCAAACCACATGGTATATGATTTCTTCTTATTAAGTAAAAGATTTTTATGTGAAACCCATTTTTGAACAGCATCAAAGTCAGCCTGTAGTGAATGCTCAATATGTAAGATATCTGGTGTAGGAGCCACATATTGGATGTTGTTTATGGTCTCATTTATGTTGTTAGTTGATTATTGTGTTGTGCACAGATATGGCAGGTGGTGGGCGTTTTCATCGCGGTTTGAGCGGAAGTGATAATCTATTTGTTTGCTTCACCTGTGCACCTGGTTTTTTTGGGCATTGACAGAGAGGGGGTGAGCCTGGGAGTGAACACTTTCTGTTGACTGCATCATGCATTACGCTGCATTAACGCAATTATTCTACTCACCAGGTAACAAGTAGCCTACTTTTGGTAACTGCAGTGCTAAGTGTATTTTATGTGTGGAAGAAGAATAAAAATCATTGCAATACAATCTTGAGCGCGTCAGAGTATGTATCTCTGTGTTTAGCCCCTCGCGGCAGCAATATGTTGGACTGCTTACAGCCGCAATATCAGGCTTGGAGGAATAGATCACTGTATCATCTGCATATACATGAATATGACAAGTAGAGCAGGATTGCGGAAGATCATTAATAAAAATAGAGAATAACAAAGGCCCCAGAGATGTGCCTTGAGGTACACCTTTTTCAATAGTTATAAATTTAGACTGACAACCATTATAAGAAACATACTGGCGTATATTGTGAAGGTATGAGTTAAACCATAGTAAAGAATGTCTAGAGAAGCCAACAGCAAAACGTTTGTCAAGGAGAAGATAGTGATCAACCATGTCGAAAGCCTTTCTCAGATCAATGAAAATTGCACCAGTGGGCATGTTATTATCTACAGAAGAGAATATATCATTGGTGAGATTCATAAGAGCAGTGGTTGTTGAAAAATTAGGTCTAAATCCAGATTGGTGTGGAGATATGAAAGTCATTGACATATTGGGATATTTGATTAAAATGATAATGATGGAAATGGGTCAATAATTATTGAGGTCAGAAAGGTCGCCACCTTTATGTAAAAGGGTAACTTTGGCACATTTCCAGATTGATGGAATTGTGCATGTGGATATGGAAAGGTTAAACAAATCAGATATAGGATAAGCAAGAACATGAGAGGCAATTTTAATAAACTTAATCTCCTAACCATCTGGGCCAGCACCACTACCTGAACTCAATCCACAAATAACCTGCTCGACATCAGCCGGGTGAATTCTGCTAAACGAGAAGGAACTATGACATATAGGGTTATCTGGTAAGATTTCAGGATAGGGGAAATCAGAGAGCTTTGAGCTGCATAATGGAAGAAAAGTAATGGCTAAAAGCATCGGCGATTATAGAATAATCAGTGAGATTTTCATTATTGAGTCTAATATGAGAAAATGAGTTTTTAGTGGGTTTATTAGTTAGACTGTTAATTTTATTCCAAAACTGTTTGGGGTTATTAAAATCATTATTTAGTCTTTAGTCTTCATAATACTTAGATTTAACATTTCTGGTTTTGGTTGTACATGTATTCCATAAGAGTTTATATGAAATCAAATCGTCAGAGTCCTTTGATAAGCGATATATTTCCCAGGCCTTCTCTCTGTCTAAAAATACTAATAAGATCACCATTAATCCATTAATCCAAGCATGTCTATTAATGACATCATTTAGCTCAATATAAAAAAAGTTCCAAGCATCTTCAACAGACGGTATTAACTGAAACCTGTCCAATTTTAGGGAAATTAAATCTTGAATAAAACGCTCACTATTAAAATTTCTATATTGTCTTACCCTAATGCATCTGGGTGGAAGATGAGATACCTTAATTTTCCAAACACAAAAAATAATGGAGTGGTCACTGAGACAGTCTGGTAACACCCCTGATTTTAGGATTCTGTCAGGATGGGTGACAAGAATCCAGTCTAGCAAAGACTTGGACTTGCGATCAACTCTAGTGGGCTCATTTATAAGTTGAGTCAAATTAATACTACCAACTAGGTTCCTGTCATTAAGGGAAGAACGATTAAAAGCTCATTCTGGCGACATAAAGAGTTAATGCTAGACAGAATGCATTTTGTAGATCCTGTAGAAACATTTGAAGGTCTATAAATATTACCTATAGTCAATTGTTTGTTTTCATGAAAAATTATTTTAATAAAGAGGCATTCGATATACTTTGGGTTTTCATTAGGGATAACAAGCTCAGAGGTCAAATTTGAAGAAACATATGTAGCCACTCCTCCTCCTCTGGAGCCCCTACCAGCTCTGAACAAGACATGATTATCAAGTTTCATCTCATTATCTGAAATATTGCTATTCAACCACGTCTCTGAAATTGTAATCACACTAGGTATGTTATAAACAAGCCAAGCTCTTAAAAGATCAATCTTAGATGGAAGACTCCTAATGTTCAGATGGATAACATATTTTTATTTTATTTATTTCAGGTTTATTTAACAGGGACAATGCACACTAATAATACATATGAAAATGTACTGTAATGTAATGTACATCTGCTGTCCCTGGACAGATCGTACAATGCCACACATAAAAAGACAAAAGGATTATAATAGTACATATAGGTTTAGCTCAATACAAGTAAAATTGACTATAAATGTAAACATTTTAAAAATGACAAGATCAACATATAAACAAGAACAGATTGTCATTATCAACATCAATACCAGCACACACACACACACACACACACACACACACACACACACACACACACACACACACACACACACACACACACACACACACATAAGCTAAACGTTCAGTCCATGTAACAGACAACGTCGTAGGCATAGCACAAGTGGAAGAAACAGGCAGGACAGGAAAGACAAAGAAGCAGCAAGATTTAGTGTCTACATGTAATGTCGACAGTCCTGATTACCTGTTAGCCACTTCTTTAAGTTAAATTTAAAAGAAAGGTATGTTTTAAAATTTCTAATGTGAGTTGGAATGAGGTTCCATTCACGAGCAGCGCTGACTGAAAAAGCTGTTTGACCGAATGCACTTTTCCTCAACGGGACAATGCAGTCACCTCTTGCTGCACTCCTTTAGATCTGTAAGCGTTTGGTTCTGTTTACAAACTGGCTCAATACATGAGGAGCCAGGCCATGTATAAACCTTCAGCAGTAATCATTGCCCAGACATGGCAATAAAACAGCAGAATGCATCGTTAGGACGTGTCACAAGTATATAGTAAAGAGAGGGGCAGAGGGCAAGGGAGCCATACAGACACACACACAGACACACATACACAAAAAACAAGCAAAACACATTATACAAGCTAGCTAAACAAAACAAAAACGCTCAGTCTGCAATTTTAGAAGGGGTAATGTGAATGTAATATCAAACTGAAAGTACCCTATAGGTGGAAACGTTTTACTATAATTGTGCATATATCAGTTATAGAACAATTTAAATACTGTGGCCACAAAAGGGAGAGGAACAAATAAACAACAAAATAATCATTCCCATTACCTTATTAAATTAGGCCTAAATTCTTATTATACTACAGAATTAACCATTTAAAATTATCAACTGTTGTGAAATTCACAGCGTGACTGTACGACAGAGTACGTCCTGACGTTTTACGTCACAATTTAATTTACGGCAAACAAAAATGCACACAGCATGAGCTGATGTCAACAACAAGCCGCATATTCTTTTCAGAAATCATTTATAAGTCCCGGTAATTCAAATGCATGCTGTGCCGTCATAATAGTCTGTGACAGAACGAATGAAAAAGATCTTCGGAGAAGAATAAGAGACAATATATCACCCAAGAAGTTATGGAGTCTTCATATTCCGGAGGAATTCCTCCGCCTCATCAGGGCAGCGAAACAGGGCTGGTTTGCCGTCAGTAATCACTCTTAGCGTAGCAGGATATAACAAGGAATATTTTATATCCATATCTTTGAGCTTTTTTTTAACTGGATCAAACAGCCGGCGTTTCTGGAGTAGCCCGGCACTGAAATCCGGATAGATATGGACTCGATCACCCTTGAACATGAGCTCCTTTTTCTCCCGTGTGAGTTGAAGGATCTTCAGTTTATCCTGAAAATTAAGGAATTTGACCAGAATTGGCCTTGGAGAGGCTCTTGACTCCGGTCGGCGCACAGTGGGAGAACGGTGTGCCCGTTCAATGATTAGCGGAGTTGGAAACTTTTCTTTACCAAGGAGCAGCGGTATTAGCTGATTGATGAAGCCCACCATGTCATGGCCTTCGGCTTGTTCGGGGACATGCAAGAAGCGCAGGTTAGAGGCCCGACTTCGCTTCTCTGCTTCCTCCACTTTGTCCTTCAGGTAGGAGTTATCCTTCTCCAGTGATTTTATGCGATTTCCCAGATCTGATATATTATCCTCGTTTGAGCCGACTCTGTGTTCAAGCTCCGAAACTTGCTCTCCAAGTGTTGAAAGAGAACAATGTATTGCATTTAAGCTTGTTTGAATCTTGTCCATTTTGAGTCGAAATGTAGCACCATATCCGACTTCAGTTGTTGTATTGCGTCCCAGATACTGTTGTTGGAGACAGGTGGTTGTTCCATGGCAGGGGACAAAGGGATCAGGACGCCAAAAAACAAATGAGAAAAAGCCGAGACTTTGATATAACAAATAAGTCCGTTAAGAAGCGAAAAAGTATGGCCAAACAGTATGAAATGAATAGGATCAAAAAACAGATGATTGGGTCTTGAACGCCAAGAATTACTAATTTATGAAGCAAACTGAGTCTTCAGCAAGTGCTCACACCAACACCACCTCGGCCATCTTGAATGAATGTAAAGCAGTTACCTTCTGCTGCCACTTGGGGTCAATAGTGTTTGAGAAGGCCACAATATAAAAAGGTGGGGAGATGATGAGGAGTAAACTTCATTTCTGCAATAAAATGTCTAAAAAAGACAAAACCTATGTTATATATTAGAACAGTTTCCCCCCCAAACATGTCCTAATATTGTGATATTGTTGATTTAGCTGCTGGGTAACAGGTCAGCTAACGTCACCATAACAAATCTAAGTAATTCCATTGGGACAACTGCAGCTACTTCATTAGTAGTTTATCACGATACCATACATAATGTAAGAGACTGGTATAAGACCATCCAGTGGAGTACTAGTAGTAATGTTAGAGACTGGTATAAGACCATCCAGTGGAGTACTAGTAGTAATGTTAGAGACTGGTATAAGACCATCCAGTGGAGTACTAGTAGTAATGTTAGAGACTGGTATAAGACCATCCAGTGGAGTACTAGTAGTAATGTTAGAGACTGGTATAAGACCATCCAGTGTATTACTAGTAGTAATGTTAGAGACTGTTATAAAACCATCCAGTGTAGTACTAGTAGTAATGTTAGAGACTGGTATAAGACCATCCAGTGTAGTACTAGTAGTAATGTTAGAGACTGGTATAAGACCATCCAGTGTAGTACTAGTAGTAATGTTAGAGACTGGTATAAGACCATCCAGTGTAGTACTAGTAGTAATGTTAGAGACTGGTATAAGACCATCCAGTGTAGTACTAGTAGTAATGTTAGAGACTGGTATAAGACCATCCAGTGTAGTACTAGTAGTAATGTTAGAGACTGGTATAAGACCATCCATTGGAGTACTAGTAGTAATGTTAGAGACTGTTATAAGACCATCCAGTGTAGTACTAGTAGTAATGTTAGAGACTGGTATAAGACCATCCAGTGTAGTACTAGTAGTAATGTTAGAGACTGGTATAAGACCATCCAGTGGAGTACTAGTAGTAATGTTAGAGACTGGTATAAGACCATCCAGTGGAGTACTAGTAGTAATGTTAGAGACTGGTATAAGACCATTCAGTGGAGTACTAGTAGTAATGTTAGAGACTGGTATAAGACCATCCAGTGGAGTACTAGTAGTACTGTTAGAGACTGGTATAAGACCATCCAGTGGAGTACTAGTAGTAATGTTAGAGACTGGTATAAGACCATCCAGTGGAGTACTAGTAGTAATGTTAGAGACTAGTATAAGACCATCCAGTGGAGTACTACTAGTAATGTTAGAGACTGGTATAAGACCATTCAGTGGAGTACTAGTAGTAATGTTAGAGACTGGTATAAGACCATCCAGTGGAGTACTAGTAGTAATGTTAGAGACTGGTATAAGACCATCCAGTGGAGTACTAGTAGTAAATGTTAGAGACTGGTATAAGACCATCCAGTGGAGTACTAGTAGTAATGTTAGAGACTGGTATAAGACCATCCAGTGGAGTACTAGTAGTAATGTTAGAGACTGTTATAAAACCATCCAGTGGAGTACTAGTAGTAATGTTAGAGACTGGTATAAGACCATCCAGTGGAGTACTAGTAGTAATGTTAGAGACTGGTATAAGACCATCCAGTGGAGTACTAGTAGTAATGTTAGAGACTGGTATAAGACCATCCAGTGGAGTACTAGTAGTAATGTTAGAGACTGGTATAAGACCATCCAGTGGAGTACTAGTAGTAATGTTAGAGACTGTTATAAAACCATCCAGTGGAGTACTAGTAGTAATGTTAGAGACTGTTATAAAACCATCCAGTGGAGTACTAGTAGTAATGTTAGAGACTGGTATAAGACCATCCAGTGGAGTACTAGTAGTAATGTTAGAGACTGGTATAAGACCATCCAGTGGAGTACTAGTAGTAATGTTAGAGACTGGTATAAGACCATCCAGTGGAGTACTAGTAGTAATGTTAGAGACTGGTATAAGACCATCCAGTTGAGTACTAGTAGTAATGTTAGAGACTGGTATAAGACCATCCAGTGGAGTACTAGTAGTAATGTTAGAGACTGGTATAAGACCATCCAGTGGAGTACTAGTAGTAATGTTAGAGACTGTTATAAAACCATCCAGTGGAGTACTAGTAGTAATGTTAGAGACTGTTATAAAACCATCCAGTGGAGTACTAGTAGTAATGTTAGAGACTGGTATAAGACCATCCAGTGGAGTACTAGTAGTAATGTTAGAGACTGGTATAAGACCATCCAGTGGAGTACTAGTAGTAATGTTAGAGACTGGTATAAGACCATCCAGTGGAGTACTAGTAGTAATGTTAGAGACTGGTATAAGACCATCCAATGGAGTACTAGTAGTAATGTTAGAGACTGGTATAAGACCATCCAGTGGAGTACTAGTAGTAATGTTAGAGACTGGTATAAGACCATCCAGTGGAGTACTAGTAGTAATGTTAGAGACTGTTATAAAACCATCCAGTGGAGTACTAGTAGTAATGTTAGAGACTGTTATAAAACC
Organism: Zingel zingel; assembly: GCA_023566125.1. Lineage (NCBI taxonomy): Eukaryota > Metazoa > Chordata > Actinopteri > Perciformes > Percidae > Zingel > Zingel zingel. The sequence continues at coordinate 320,798 of CM042314.1, read as the reverse complement.
ATCCAGTGGAGTACTAGTAGTAATGTTAGAGACTGGTATAAGACCATCCAGTGGAGTACTAGTAGTAATGTTAGAGACTGGTATAAGACCATCCAGTGGAGTACTAGTAGTAATGTTAGAGACTGGTATAAGACCATCCAGTGGAGTACTAGTAGTAATGTTAGAGACTGGTATAAGACCATCCAGTGGAGTACTAGTAGTAATGTTAGAGACTGGTATAAGACCATCCAGTGGAGTACTAGTAGTAATGTTGATCAGTTAGACTTCAGAGACTGTTATAAAGCTCAACT
>CM042314.1:310508-315508 GCA_023566125.1 Zingel zingel | reverse complement strand
AGAGACGATAGGCCAGGGACATCTGGGTCCCGTCACTGTTCCCGTGGTCAGAGCCAGGACCAGAGATGGTAGGCTAGGGACATTTGGTTATGACTGTTCCCGTGGTCATAACCAGAGACGGTAGGCTAGGGACATCTGTGTCCCGACACTGTTCCCGTCGTCAGAGCCAGAACCAGAGACGGTAGGCTAGGGACATCTGTGCCCCGACACTGTTCCCATGGTCAGAGCCAGAACCAGAGACGGTAGGCTAGGGACATCTGTGTCCTGTCACTGTTCCCGTGGTCAGAACCAGGACCAGAGACGGTAGGCTAGGGACATCTGGGTCCTGTCAGTGTTCCCGTGGTCAGAACCAGGACCAGAGATGGTAGGCTAGGGACATCTGGGTCCCGTCATTGTTCCCGTGGTCAGAACCAGAGACGATAGGCCAGGGACATCTGGGTCCCGTCACTGTTCCCGTGGTCAGAGCCAGGACCAGAGATGGTAGGCTAGGGACATCTGGGTCCTGTCAGTGCTGACAGCAATGTGACCGAGCAACTGACAGTTAACATGTCAGGAATTAATGTTTAGTCTTGCTACAAGTAATATCATTACATCTCATCAGCGGTGGGGTGTAACTGTACCGTAGAATACTTCGATTCAATTGCAAGGTGCTTTTAAATGAGTATTTTCATTTCCTCCTATTTATTAGGCTACTTCTAGTCCATTACAATTCAGAGTCAAGTAGGCTATGTACGTTTTACTTAACTATTTATTTTATAGCTTTAGTTACTTTGCAGATTCAGATTAATAATATAAAATAATATGAATAAATGATGATGTATATAGTGGATAAAGAGGAGACTTTGTTGATCCCGTGGTGAAATTCACAAGCTACCTTCTACCCGCTTTATTTTGGTGAAAGTAACTCAAAAGTAACGCAAAAGTAGTGTAAAGCATTACAATGCAGAGACAGTAATATTGTAATATAACTAATTACTCTCAAATGACAGTAACTAGTAATCAATAATGTATTACATTTTGGAAGTAACTTGCCCAACACTGTTGGTGAATACCCGGGTTCTGCCAGTTCTCCCCGTGTACGGGAGGGTTAGGTACCCTAACCCTCCGTTATTACTGGTTCTAATGCTGCATTCCAGTTTATTATATTTATATATTACATTAACGAGGTTATTACTGGTTATAATACTGCGTTCCAGTTTATTATATTTATATATTATATTATCAAGGTTATTACTTGTTCTAACCACGCTATCAAGGCGTTTACACGGAGGGTAACCACAGTTACTGAAGCAGTTACTACAGGTATCAGGGTGTCGGGGTATCAGGGCGTTAGAGAGATCGGGGTATCAGGGTGTCGGGGTATCAGGATGTTAGAGAGATCGGGGTATCAGAGTGTCGGGGTATCAGGGTGTTAGAGAGATCGGGGTATCAGGGTGTTGGGGTATCAGGGTGGTAGAGAGATCGGGGTATCAGGGTGTCGGGGTATCAGGGTGTTAGAGAGATCAGGGTATCAGGGTGTCGGGGTATCAGGGCTTAGAGAGATCGGGGTATCAGGGTGTTAGAGAGATCAGGGTTTCAGGGTGTCGGGGTATCAGGGCTTAGAGAGATCGGGTATCAGGGTGTTAGAGAGATTGGGGTATCAGGGTGTTGGGGTATCAGGGTGTTAGAGAGATCAGGGTATCAAGGCGTTAACGAGATCGGGTTATCAAGGTATTAGAGAGATCAGGGTATATAGGTGTTAGAGAGAACGGTGTATCAGGGCATTAGAGAGATCGGGGTATCAGGGTGTTAGAGAGATCAGGGTATCAGGGTGTTAGAGAGATCAGGGTATCAGGGTGTCGGGGTATCAGGGTGTTAGAGAGATCGGGGTATCAGGGTGTTAGAGAGATCAGGGTATCAGGGTGTTATAGAGATCAGGGTATCAGGGTGTCGGGGTATCAGGGCTTAGAGAGATCGGGGTATCAGGGTGTTAGAGAGATCAGGGTTTCAGGGTGTCGGGGTATCAGGGCTTAGAGAGATCGGGTATCAGGGTGTTAGAGAGATCGGGGTATCAGGGTGTTGGGGTATCAAGGTGTTAGAGAGATCTGGGTAGCAGGGCGTTAGAGAGATCAGGTATCAGGGTGTTAGAGAGATCAGGGTATCAGGGTGTTAGAGAGATCTGGGTAGCAGGGCGTTAGAGAGATCAGGGTATCAGGGCGTTAGAGAGATCAGGGTATCAGGGTGTTAGCGAGATCAGGGTATCAGGGTGTTAGCGAGATCAGGGTATCAGGGTGTTAGCGAGATCAGGGTATCAGGGTGTTAGCGAGATCAGGGTATCACGTTAACTGTAATATAATCACTTTTTTTAACTGCATGTAAACACACTGACTGATACATAATCAAGATTTCACCATCAGGAAATAAAAGAGATAGACAGGTAAACAGTGAGACAGGTAAACAGACAGACAGGGAGACTTACAGACAGGTGAACAGTGAGACAGGGAGACTAACAGACAGGTGAACAGGGAGACAGGGAGACTCACAGACAGGTAAACAGACAGACAGGGAGACTCACAGACAGGTAAACAGACAGACAGGGAGACTTACAGACAGGTAAACAGTGAGACAGGGAAACTTACAGACAGGTGAACAGTGAGACAGTGAGACTCACAGACAGGTAAACAGACAGACAGTGAGACTTACAGACAGGTAAACAGTGAGACAGGGAGACTCACAGACAGGTAAACAGTGAGACAGGGAGACTAACAGACAGGTAAACAGTGAGACAGGGAGACTCACAGACAGACAGGTAAACAGTGAGACAGGGACACTAATAGACAGGTGAACAGTGAGACAGGGAGACTCACAGACAGGTAAACAGACAGACAGGGAGACTCAGACAGGTAAACAGTGAGAAAGGGAGACTCACAGACAGGTAAACAGTGAGAAAGGGAGACTCACAGACAGGTAAACAGACAGACAGGGAGACTCACAGACAGGTAAACAGACAGACAGGGAGACTTACAGACTCGTCTCTTCTGTTGTAGGTCAGGTACTTCTCATGCTGTAAAACAAACTTCTTAATTTCTCTTTCTGTCTGTCTGCCTGTCTGTCTACAGGTCTGCCTGTCTACAGGTCTGTCTGTCTGTCTGCAGGTCTTTCTTTCTCTTTATTTCAGGACGAGAGGTCTTAATCGTTCGTCTGACTCTTAATGCGCGTCCTGTTTCTTCCGTGTTGTTTAACACCTTAATAGAATTAACAGATGATCACCTCACTCACTCGCACACACACACACACACACTCTCACTGACACACACTCTCACTGACACACACACACACACACACACACACACTCTCTCACTGACACACACACTCTTACTGACACACACACACAGAGACACACACACACAGACAGAGACAGAGACACACACACGTCAAAGGTTGAACAAGTTCTTTTTATTCCAGAGAAAGCTGGCAGCTGATTGGTTCAGCTAAACAGAAAAAGGCAAACAAACAGTGACATCATCAAAAACAACCGTCAGCAACAGGCCAATGGGAGGGGAGCGTGGTTACCATGGCAGCAAGGAGGTTTAAAGTGACAGAGTGACAGTTTAACGTCTTCGAGACCGTTAGCACTCTTAGCATTCCTCATTCAAACCAATGGGCTGGGTTAGCTTCAAGCTAACTCTGATGTCATTAACATGGAACATTTGAACATTCTGCACACGCAGCTTTAAACCAAACAGTCAAGTCAAAAAACAAAACAACCCTAAAAGGCAGAATATGAAGACACCTGTGGCTGCTGATTAGCAGTTTGTTTCTGCGTGCTGATTGGCCGATTATGTCTGTGTCTGCGTGCTGATTGGCCGATGATGTCTGTGTGCTGATTAGCCGATGATGTTTGTTTCTACGTGCTGATTGGCTGATGATGTCTGCGTGCTGATTGGCCGATGATGTTTGCATAGATAGACTGAATGGGACAATAGTGCAAGAAAGAGGCAGAAGAGAAGAGGGGAAGTTAATGTGAGCCTCAGCAGCAGGAGGAAGAGCTACGGCTGCTTCCACGTTTTGGGCTTTTCTTTCTGCGTTTGTTGACGTTTCCTGTTCATGAATACATGAACGATGAATACATGGACGATGAATTATTACGAATATTAAGAATCGGAAAGGAAGAAATACGGAGGATTGGCCAGACGGCGTGGATGTAGGAAGGGATTTAACTGATGAATGAAAACAGAAACCGTCTCTTCAACAGCGTCAGTGGGGGGGTGTTGATAGAGGCTGTGATTGGTCAGCTGGTCGTGTGTGGCTGTGATTGGTCAGCTGGTCCTGGGTGACTGTGATTGGTCAGCTGGTCCTGGGTGACTGTGATTGGTCAGCTGGTCGTGTGTGACTTTGATTGGTCAGCTGGTCGTGTGTGACTGTGATTGGTCAGCTGGCCCTGTGTGACTGTGATTGGTCAGCTGGTCCTGTGTGACTGTGATTGGTCAGCTGGTCATGTGTGACTGTGATTGGTCGGCTGGTCATGTGTGACTGTGATTGGTCGGCTGGTCGTGTGTGGCTGTGATTGGTCGGCTGGTCGTGTGTGACTTTGATTGGTCAGCTGGTCGTGTGTGACTGTGATTGGTCAGCTGGCCCTGTGTGACTGTGATTGGTCAGCTGGTCCTGTGTGACTGCGATTGGTCAGCTGGTCGTGTGTATTGATAGTGATTGGGGGGGGGGGGGGGGGAGAATGAGCCCAGACTGAAGTCTCACATTAACTTCACACCAATCACAGAAGAAGGCTTTAGTGACGTCATCCATTCGTCCAGGTGATAATAGTTGCTATAGTTGCAGCTGTAATATTTATATATTTCTTTATATTTCTATAAGTTTCTATAAGTTTCTATAAGTTGCAGCGTGCTGTTTGACAGCGTGGGGGCGCTCTGACTGTTTAACACGTCAGAGCAGAATAAACAGACCATAATACTACACATTCATATAACACTACTGGCTGGGGGAGGGGGGTGTGTGTGTGTGTG
>CM042314.1:298008-308008 GCA_023566125.1 Zingel zingel | reverse complement strand
ATCACAGAAACATCTTTGGGGAACTTTTATCTGACGTGTAGTTTGAGGGGGTGATCGAGATGTTTTGGGTTCAATTCTATACACAGCAGCACGGTGGCCCAATGTTCAGCACTGTTGCCCAACGGTCAGCACTGTGCAGTGCTGTGGCCCAACGGTCAGCACTGTGGCCCAATGTTCAGCACTGTGCAGTGCCCCAATGGTCAGCACTGTGCAGTGCTGTGGCCCAACGGTCAGCACTGTGGCCCAACGGTCAGCACTGTGCAGTGCTGTGGCCCAACGGTCAGCACTGTGGCCAAATGTTCAGCACTGTGCAGTGCTGTGGCCTAACAGCAACAAGGTACCAGGTTCAAACCCCGGTCGTCCCGGGCCTGTGTGGAGTTTGCATGTTCTCCCCGTGTCTGCGTGGGTTTTCCCCACCACTAAAAATATGTTCCCCTCCCTCTCTACCGAGCTCATGTGTGGTGAGCGTCTGGCGTGCACCACCCAGGTGGGTGCTACACATCAGTGGTGTTAGAGTAGTCCGAAGCACTTTGAGGGTCTATGATGAAGATCTATTTAAATGAATGAATTATAGAGTAGAAGCAGGAAGACTTACATTAGGGATGGCGTCTTCTAGCAGCCACTTGGACTTCCTCTTCCTCCTCTCAGCTGAAGCACTGCTGACACACACACGCACACAGACAGACACACGCACAAACACACACAGAGACACACACAGACAAAGAGAGAGACACAGGTTTCAGACACACTAAACGATCTGACGTACCGTTATAACTACTAAATAACATGTTAGTTATAACTACTTGATAACATGTTAGTTATAACTACTAAATAACATGTTAGTTATAACTACTTAATAACATGTTAGTTATAACTACTTAATATCACGTTAGTTATAACTACTTAATATGTTAGTTATAACTAACTACTTAATATGTTAGTTATAACTACTTGATAACATGTTAGTTATAACTACTTGATAACATGTTAGTTATAACTACTTGATAACATGTTAGTTATAACTACTTGATAACATGTTAGTTATAACTACTTGATAACATGTTAGCTTTAACTACTTAACATGTAAATTATAACTAATTGATATCATGTTTGTTATTACTACTTAATAACATGTTAGCTATAACTACTTAATAACATGTGAGTGTGGGATTTCAGGTGCATCCCACCTGCTCCTGGCGGCAGTGTTTTTGCGGCCCTGCCCTCCGTCGCTCTGAGCGCGCTCAGGAAAGAGTTTGGAGGGGGGGTTGGGGGGGACTCTGGTCCGCAGACGAAAGATACACTTCCTTTTCTTTATCTCCTTCCCACACAGAAACCTGAACACACACACACACACACACACACACACACACACATTACAGTCATTAACACACACACACACACACACACACACACACACACACACACACACACACACACACACACACACACACACACACATCATCATCATTAACACAGATGATCACACACAGATACCAGTGTTTATACCCAGTATAATAATATGAGTTAGTTTATAGTGTAATAATAATAATATGAGTTAGTTTATAGTGTAATAATAATAATATGAGTTAGTTTATAGTGTAATAATATGAGTTAGTTTATAGTGTAATAATAATATGAGTTAGTTTATAGTGTAATAATAATATGAGTTAGTTTATAGTGTAATAATAATATGAGTTAGTTCATAGTGTAATAATAATATGAGTTAGTTCATAGTGTAATAATAATAATAATGAGTTAGTTCATAGTGTAATAATAATAATAATGAGTTAGTTCATAGTGTAATAATAATAATGAGTTAGCTTATAGTGTAATAATATGAGTTAGCTTATAGTGTAATAATAATATGAGTTAGTTTATAGTGTAATAATAATAATGAGTTAGTTCATAGTGTAATAATAATAATGAGTTAGTTCATAGTGTAATAATAATAATGAGTTAGCTTATAGTGTAATATATGAGTTAGTTTATAGTGTAATAATAATATGAGTTAGTTTATAGTGTAATAATAATATGAGTTAGTTTATAGTGTAATAATAATATGAGTTAGTTTATAGTGTAATAATATGAGTTAGTTTATAGTGTAATAATAATATGAGTTAGTTTATAGTGTAATAATAATATGAGTTAGTTTATAGTGTAATAATAATATGAGTTAGTTTATAGTGTAATAATGAGTTAGTTCATAGTATAATAATAATGAGTTAGTTCATAGTGTAATAATAATAATGAGTTAGTTTATAGAGTAATAATAATATGAGTTAGTTTATAGTGTAATAATAATATGAGTTAGTTTATAGTGTAATAATAATATGAGTTAGTTTATAGTGTAATAATATGAGTTAGTTTATAGTGTAATAATATGAGTTAGTTTATAGTGTAATAATATGAGTTAGTTTATAGTGTAATAATATGAGTTAGTTTATAGTGTAATAATATGAGTTAGTTTATAGTGTAATAATATGAGTTAGTTTATAGTGTAATAATATGAGTTAGTTTATAGTGTAATAATATGAGTTAGTTTATAGTGTAATAATAATATGAGTTAGTTTATAGTGTAATAATAATATGAGTTAGTTTATAGTGTAATAATAATATGAGTTAGTTTATAGTGTAATAATATGAGTTAGTTTATAGTGTAATAATAATATGAGTTAGTTTATAGTGTAATAATAATATGAGTTAGTTTATAGTGTAATAATAAGAGTTAGTTCATAGTATAATAATAATGAGTTAGTTCATAGTGTAATAATGAGTTAGTTCATAGTGTAATAATAATGAGTTAGTTCATAGTGTAATAATAATAATGAGTTAGTTTATAGAGTAATAATAATATGAGTTAGTTTATAGTGTAATAATAATATGAGTTAGTTTATAGTGTAATAATAATATGAGTTAGTTTATAGTGTAATAATATGAGTTAGTTTATAGTGTAATAATAATATGAGTTAGTTTATAGTGTAATAATATGAGTTAGTTTATAGTGTAATAATAATATGAGTTAGTTTATAGTGTAATAATAATATGAGTTAGTTTATAGTGTAATAATAATATGAGTTAGTTTATAGTGTAATAATATGAGTTAGTTTATAGTGTAATAATAATATGAGTTAGTTTATAGTGTAATAATAATATGAGTTAGTTTATAGTGTAATAATAATATGAGTTAGTTTATAGTGTAATAATAATATGAGTTAGTTTATAGTGTAATAATATGAGTTAGTTTATAGTGTAATAATAATATGAGTTAGTTTATAGTGTAATAATAATATGAGTTAGTTCATAGTGTAATAATAATATGAGTTAGTTTATAGTGTAATAATAATATGAGTTAGTTTATAGTGTAATAATATGAGTTAGTTGATAGTGTAATAATAATATGAGTTAGTTGATAGTGTAATAATATGAGTTAGTTTATAGTGTAATAATATGAGTTAGTTTATAGTGTAATAATATGAGTTAGTTTATAGTGTAATAATAATATAAGTTAGTTCATCGTGTAATAATAATATGAGTTAGTTTATAGTGTAATAATATGAGTTAGTTTATAGTGTAATAATATGAGTTAGTTCATAGTGTAATAATAATATGAGTTAGTTTAGAGTGTTATAATAATATGAGTTAGTTTATAGTGTAATAATAATATGAGTTAGTTTATAGTGTAATAATATGAGTTAGTTTATAGTGTAATAATAATATGAGTTAGTTTATAGTGTAATAATATGAGTTAGTTTATAGTGTAATATGAGTTAGTTTATAGTGTAATAATAATATGAGTTAGTTTATAGTGTAATAATAATATGAGTTAGTTTATAGTGTAATAATATGAGTTAGTTTATAGTGTAATAATATGAGTTAGTTTATAGTGTAATATGAGTTAGTTTATAGTGTAATAATAATAATAATAATAATAATAATAATATGAGTTAGATTATAACGAGTGTGTGTGTGTGTGTGTGGTTCGTACTTGCTCTTGTATTTATTGAGAGCGTCCAGCAGGTGCTGCCCCCTCTCTGACGGAGGAGTGTTAGACAGCTAGACAACAGAACAGAACAGGGCTCAATACTCTAACACAGAAGTCACAATATCTTCAGAGAAAAGTCCAATATTTGAAGAATAAAAGTTGAATATTTGGGGAAAAAAGTTGCAAACAACCAAAAGGAAAATATGGGTTTGGTTTAGGGTGGTTAAGGTTTAGTTTGGCCCAGTTTGGCCCAGTACCTTGCCGAGCTGCAGATGGTCCCAGTTAGCGGAGACGAAGGCAAGGATCTCGTCCAGCTCAAAGTATTTCTTCTTGCTGCTGACGGACAGATTATAAAGAACGAGATGAACCACGTCGACCCAACGCAGAGAGAGACGCCGCACGTACTCTGCCCCTTTATTACACGCCGAACACAGGAAGAGATAGAACCTGAAGAGAGAGAGAGAGAGAGAGAGAGAGAGAGAGAGAGAGAGAGAGAGAGAGAGAGAGATACTATTACACTCCGAACACAAGAAGAGATAGAACTTGGAGGGAGAGAGAGAGAGAATTACACTCAGAACACAGGAAGAGATATAACCTAGAGAGAGAGAGAGAGAGAGAGAGAGAGAGAGAGAGAGAGAGAGAGAGAGAGAGAGAGAGAGAGAAAGAAAATGTTTGCGATGCTGCTAGAGAATAAGGGTGTTTCCACATCTGAAAGTCTGAACCAAGGTTCATGTTTTAGTTCCACTGTAACATTTGATCGGTAAGTTTTGGTTTCACACTGCAGTTATGCAAGCGCACTAAAGATCTCTACGGGACAAAACTACGCATCTCCACATACTTATAACTGATTGGTCTGTAGACGGGCTTCCCCGTCCTCTCGTATCCTCTCTCTGTTAAGGGATATGTGAGAGTATGTTAAGGGATATGTGAGAGTATGTTAAGGATATGTGAGAGTATGTTAAGGGATATGTGAGAGTATGTTAAGAGATATGTGAGAGTATGTTAAGAGATATGTGAGAGTATTGTAAGAGATATGAGAGTATTGTAAGAGATATGTGAGAGTATGTTAAGAGATATGTGAGAGTATGTTAAGAGATATGTGAGAGTATGTTAAGAGATATGTGAGAGTATGTTAAGAGATATGTGAGAGTATGTTAAGAGATATGTTAGAGTATGTTAAGAGATATGAGAGAGTATTGTAAGAGATATGTGAGAGTATGTTAAGAGATATGTGAGAGTATTGTAAGAGATATGAGAGAGTATTGTAAGAGATATGTGAGAGTATTGTAAGAGATATGAGAGAGTATTGTAAGAGATATGTGAGAGTATGTTAAGAACTATTTGAGAGTATTGTGAGAGTATGTTAAGAACTATTTGAGAGTATTGTGAGAGTATGTTAAGAACTATTTGAGAGTATTGTGAGAGTATGTTAAGAACTATTTGAGAGTATTGTGAGAGTATGTTAAGAACTATTTGAGAGTATTGTGAGAGTATGTTAAGAGCTATCTGAGAGTATTGTGAGAGTATGTTAAGAACTATTTGAGAGTATTGTGAGAGTATGTTAAGAGCTATTTGAGTCCCACCTGTCTCCGAACAGCATGGCCTCCTGCAGACACTGTGTGCAGGCTTCATGGAACCACTGCTGACACCTGAAACACTGCAGCATCTTCAGGTACCACCTACAACACGTGTTATTACATGTTATTACACATTATTACACATTAGACACAGCAGGGAGTCACAGTGTGGTTGTCTCTGATTGGTCAGCCCTAGATCCCACCAGACTGCGTCTGATTTCTCTGTCTTACCCCTTTCCTTTTGCACGTTCACGTGAGAGTAAGGGCTGTCCCAATACTCATTTTGATCGAGGGGTAGGGCTAAGGGGAAGGGCTAGATGCCCCTTAACACCAAGCAAGGACGCAAGCTTACTTAAAAGCCAGGGGTACCCAGAATACACTGCGCAACAAGGAACAATGGCTGCCAGGTCGACCAGAGAGAGACCCATAAATGTAAGTATTTTCGGCTTAAAGAATTGATTTAAAGATTACGAAAGTCTTGTTTTGTGCTCTACACAGTCCTGTACATATATATTTTTGCAACCATGTTTGTAATTGAAACATTTTTAAAAATCGCTAGCTTGCTATGCTAACGCTAACGTCAACATTAACATTATTTACACAACAGTCCCGCATTTCTCTGCCTTGAATGGACTCCATGCATGTCTACAGTGTTAACTAAACTCCATTAGCAGTGAATTTCGTTTGATATCAGTGTATAACACTACCGTCCTGTATCACACGGGGACGCCTGAGGAACATATACCGTCCTGTATCACACAGGGACACCTGAGGAACATATACCGTCCTGTATCACACAGGGACGCCTGAGGAACATATACCGTCCTGTATCACACGGGGACGCCTGAGGAACATATACCGTCCTGTATCACACAGGGACACCTGAGGAACATATACCGTCCTGTATCACACAGGGACGCCTGAGGAACATATACCGTCCTGTATCACACAGGGACGCCTGAGGAACATATACCGTCCTGTATCACACAGGGACGTCTGAGGAACATATACCGTCCTGTACCACACAGGGACACCTGAGGAACATATACCGTCCTGTATCACACAGGGACACTGGAGGAACATATACCGTCCTGTATCACACAGGGACGCCTGAGGAACATATACCGTCCTGTATCACACAGGGACGCCTGAGGAACATATACCGTCCTGTATCACACAGGGACACCTGAGGAACATATACCGTCCTGTATCACACAGGGACACCTGAGGAACATATACCGTCCTGTATCACACAGGGACACCTGAGGAACATTTACCGTCCTGTATCACACAGGGACGCCTGAGGAACATTTACCGTCCTGTATCACACAGGGACACCTGAGGAACATATACCGTCCTGTATCACACAGGGACACCTGAGGAACATATACCGTCCTGTATCACACAGGGACACCTGAGGAACATATACCGTCCTGTATCACACAGGGACGCCTGAGGAACATATACCGTCCTGTATCACACAGGGACGCCTGAGGAACATATACCGTCCTGTATCACACAGGGACACCTGAGGAACATTTACCGTCCTGTATCACACAGGGACACCTGAGGAACATATACCGTCCTGTATCACACAGGGACGCCTGAGGAACATATACCGTCCTGTATCACACAGGGACGCCTGAGGAACATTTACCGTCCTGTATCACACAGGGACACCTGAGGAACATATACCGTCCTGTATCACACAGGGACGCCTGAGGAACATATACCATCCTGTATCACACAGGGACGCCTGAGGAACATATACCGTCCTGTATCACACAGGGACGCCTGAGGAACATATACCGTCCTGTATCACACAGGGACGCCTGAGGAAACCAAGCAGCTGATCCACTCTCGGGCTGAAAACGAGCAGAAGTTTCTTCATTCATGTTGTAGCCATTCATTATAGTTTTGGTACTGTATCATGTGTAATTCATTCCTGTTCATGCACCTATACATTGTTGTTGGTTATGATACAGGACACTAATGAAATAAATGGGGTATGGAGGGAAAGGTTACTGGCCAACAGGCATCAGACTGGTCTGGAGGGAAAGGTTACTGGCCAACAGGCATCAGACTGGTCTGGAGGGAAAGGTTACTGGCCAACAGGCATCAGACTGGTCTGGAGGGAAAGGTTACTGGCCAACAGGCATCAGACTGGTCTGGAGGGAAAGGTTACTGGCCAACAGGCATCAGAGACTGGTCTGGAGGGAAAGGGTACTGGCCAACAAGCATCAAACTGGTCTGGAGGAAAAGGTTACTGGCCAACAGGCATCAGACTGGTCTGAGGGAAAGGTTACTGGCCAACAGGCATCAGACTGGTCTGGAGGGAAAGGTTACTGGCCAACAAGCATCAGACTGGTCTGGAGGGAAAGGTTACTGGCCAACAAGCATCAGACTGGGGTCTGGAATATCAGAATAGCTGTAGGTTTTTGGTTTGTTTGTGGTGTTGTGTGTCTTTTTTTAGTTTTATACATTTGAGTGCCTTTTTTATGTGTGGGACATGTAAGTTATGGTTCTTACTCTCCAGGGCCGCCACAGTAACAGTAACACTGCTGCTGATTGGTCCGGTGCTGAGAGTCCCAGTCCAGAGACTCCAGATCGTAGAGCAGAACCTGCTTCATGGAGGTCAGAGCTTTGGCTATCAGACCTTTCTTCAGAGCACCGCCTTTCTGTCGGGAGAGAGACAGACAGACAGGGAGACAGACAGACAGGAGAGAGAGAGACAGGGGGAGGGAGAGAGAGAGAGAGAGAGAGAGAGAGAGAGAGAGAGAGAGAGAGAGAGAGAGAGAGAGAGAGACACAGACAGACAGAGAGGTTATACAGAGCTGAGGACCTCCCATGGGGTGTCAGTTTGTGTGTGTGCGTGTGTCTCTGTGTCTGTATGTGTGTGTCTCTGTGTCTGTATGTGTGTGTGTGTGTGTGTGTGTGTGTGTGTGTGTGTGTGTGTGTGTGTGTACCCGGACAGCTAGAGCAAAGACACAACGTCTACAGAACCAGGGACTGAGACTGACGCTGCCCTCTACAGCAGGAACATGGCACTGCTGGTGAAAACCTGCAGGACAGACAGGTAGGTAGAGAGAGAGAGAGAGAGACAAGCAGACAGACAGAAAGACAAAGAGAGAGACAGACAGTTGCTTTTACAATCTGTAAAATGTTAGAATAATATTTAAGAAATGCCTCTGTGTCTGCCTGTCTCACTTACCGATGCCACACTTCCCACAGATGAGGATCTGGTTGTTGTGGTTTGATTGGCTGTCAGAGTCTGGCTCCGCCTCCCGGCACACAGAGCAGCGAGGCTCCTCCCCCGGCACTCCAGCTGCAATGTGATTGGATGAAGATTGTGAGACAGAAGCAGTGCGGAGGACAACTTAATGCTCATTTATACATCTGTCTGGATGTGGAAAAGTCTAAATATTTGCAAAAAAAGTTCAGAAAAAGTCTGTCTCTCTACCTGTCTGTCTCTCTACCTGTCCATCTCTGTCCGTCTCTCTGCCTGTCCATCTCTTTGTCTGTCTGCCTGTGTCCCTTTGTCTCTCTATCATCTGTCTCTCTGCCTGTATGTCTTTGTCTCTCTACCTGTCCATCTCTGTCCGTCTCTCTGCCTGTCCATCTCTTTGTCTGTCTGCCTGTGTCCCTTTGTCTCTCTATCATCTGTCTCTCTGCCTGTATGTCTTTGTCTCTCTACCTGCCTCTCTGCTGTCTCTCTCTCTGCCTGCCTGTCTGCCTCTATACCTGCCTGTATGTCTCTCTACTTGTCAGTCTCTCTGCCTGTATGTCTCTTTGTCTCTCTGCCTGTCTGTCTCTCTGCCTGCGTGTCTCTCTCTGTCTCTCTGCCTGTCTGCCTCTATACCTGCCTGTCTCTCTACCTGTCAGTCTCTCTGACTGTATATCTCTTTGTCTCTCTGCCTGCGTGCCTCTCTCTCTCTGCCTGTCTGCCTCTCTCTCTCTGCCTGTCTGTCTCTCACCGTGTTGGATGTCCTTCCAGAGGACCCAGAACTTGGAGTTGTCCTCAAACGTAACGAAGCAGCTCTGCCTGGGCGGGCTCACCTGTCCACCAATCACAGCACAGAGATTTACACCGACCAATCACAAGAGACACTATTTTAGAGTGTGTGTGTCTATATATATATATATATATATATATATATATATATATATATATATATATATATATATATATATATATATATATATATATATATATATATATGTGTGTGTGTGTGTGTGTGTGTGTGTGTGTGTGTGTGTTACCCTCTGTATCTTGCCCAGGTAGTAAAGTCCATCCGACCAATGACAGAGGACGAACTGTCCAACAGTTAGACTGGACTGCGCCCCCTCTCCATCCTCCAGGCTCTGCCCCCTGGGACAGGCCCCGCCCCCCAGAGACAGGCCCCGCCCCCTGTGACAGGCTCCACCCCCCGGAGACACCGGG
>CM042314.1:288008-293008 GCA_023566125.1 Zingel zingel | reverse complement strand
AACATTTGGTTAAGTGTACTGTCAGACCCGCTGTGTGTCAATGAGGGTTATGTTGCCAGGTTGAGGGTTACAGGTTGAGGTCATAGGTTGTCAGGTAGGGGGCTATAGGTTGCCAGGTTGAGGGTTATGGGTTGCCAGGTTGAGGGTTGCCAGGTTGAGAGTTATAGGTTGCCAGGTTGAGAGTTATAGGTTGTCAGGTTGAGGGTTACAGGTTGTCAGGTTGAGAGTTATAGGTTGCCAGGTTGAGGGTTACAGGTTGCCAGGTTGAGGGTTGCCAGGTTGAGAGTTATAGGTTGTCAGGCTGAGGGTTACAGGTTGTCAGGTTGAGAGTTATAGGTTGCCAGGTTGAGGGTTATGGGTTGCCAGGTTGAGGGTTGCCAGGTTGAGGGTTATAGGTTGTCAGGTTGAGGGTTGCCAGGTTGAGAGTTATAGGTTGTCAGGTTGAGGGTTGCCAGGTTGAGAGTTATAGGTTGTCAGGTTGAGGGTTGCCAGGTTGAGAGTTATAGGTTGCCAGGTTGAGGGTTACAGGTTGTCAGGTAGGGGGCTATAGGTTGCCAGGTTGAGGGTTGCCAGGTTGAGAGTTATAGGTTGTCAGGTTGAGGGTTGCCAGGTTGAGAGTTATAGGTTGCCAGGTTGAGGTTATAGGTTGTCAGGTAGGGGGCTATAGGTTGCCAGGTTGAGAGTTATAGGTTGTCAGGTTGAGGGTTGCCAGGTTGAGAGTTATAGGTTGCCAGGTTGAGGTTATAGGTTGTCAGGTTGAGGGTTACAGGTTGTCAGGTAGGGGGCTATAGGTTGCCAGGTTGAGGGTTATAGGTTGTCAGGTAGGGGGTTATAGGTTGCCAGGTTGAGGTGACTAACGGGTTGAACATTGTATATGGTTGATTGTGTGAATAGGATGCATTTCATTCAAGATCTGGCAACTGGTCAACATTAGACCAATTATTGATAAAGGAGTTTGGGCCGTGCTGCAAATTACGTGAGTTTCTCGGAAGAAATAACAACATTCAACCAACGGGAGAAACAGTGATGGCAGGTATGCTGTATCGAACAGCTGTAACCGCTGATTAAGGTTAAATCTCCTGCGCTGCCAGCTGGTAACGTTATTAGTTTAGCACCTTTTAAATCAGTAGTTTACAAAGTGCTTCAACAGAAGAGACAAAAGCACAAACACACATGAATACAGATCACCAGGGAGAAGAGTTAGACAACGGAAACAACCAATGAGTGAATAAAATGATAGAGAAAAAGAGTTTAGGGCTAGTGTCGGGTCATATCAGCCAATCAGGAGTCTTGTTTTGGTCGTATCTTCCTCTCAGCCAATCAGAATGAGTTTGTGTCCATGTTTTTGAGGGTTTTTTTAGGTTTCTGTCAGGTTGAGGCAACCCTAAAATCGGCAAAAATGTCAACAAAAAAAACTAAAAAACTTTGTATCTTCCGCTCAGCCAATCAGGAGTCTTGTTTTGGTCGTATCTTCCTCTCAGCCAATTAGGAGTCTTGTTTTGGACGTATCTTCCTCTCAGCCAAACAGGAGTCTTGCTTTGGTCGTATCTTCCTCTCAGCCAATCAGGAGTCTTGTTGTGGTTGTATCTTCCTCTCAGCCAATCAGGAGCCTTGTCTTGGTCGTGTCTTCCTCTCAGCCAATCAGGAGTCTTGTTTTGGTCGTATCTTCCTCCCAGCCAATCAGGAGTCTTGTTTTGGACGTATCTTCCTCTCAGCCAATCAGGAGTCTTGTTTGAGTCATATCTTCCTCTCAGCCAATCAGGAGTCTTGTTTGGGTCGTATCTTCCTCTCAGCCAATCAGGAACCTTGTCTGGGTCGTATCTTTCTCTCAGCCAATCAGGAGCCTTGTCTTGGTCGTGTCTTCCTCTCAGCCAATCAGGAGCCTTGTCTGGGTCATGTCTTCCTCTCAGCCAATCAGGAACCTTGTCTGGGTCGTATCTTCCCCTCAGCCAATCAGGAGCCTTGTTTGGGTCGTATCTTCATCTCGGTAAAGCGCAGCGAGTACTGCCAGCCGGTCCAGCTGGACCACTCCACCCCGTCAGCGTAGGAGGCGTGGCCTCCCTTCAGGTACTGCCCGTTCAGGTTCGAGGTGTGGCAGTTCCGGTACCACCAGGCTCCCTGGTAGTACGCCGCGCAGTTGTTCTCGGACTGGTCCTGGTCCCGGTCTTTGGTGGTGAACTGCATCCCAGAATGCTTCAGGAGGGAGTCGCCTGAAGGACAGAGACGTACACTGTTAAACTTGATCTGTTGTTAGAGTGGTTCTGCTGGTACCTGTCTGTTGTTAGGGTGGTTCTGGTACCTGTCTGTTGTTAGGGTGGTTCTACTGGTACCTGTCAGTTGTTAGGGTGGTTCTGCTGGAACCTGTCTGTTGTTAGGGTTGTTCTGCTGGTACCTGTCTGTTGTTACGGTGGTTCTGCTGGTACCTGTCTGTTGTTAGAGTGGTTCTGCTGGTACCTGTCTGTTGTTAGGGTGGTTCTGCTGGAACCTGTCTATTGTTAGGGTGGTTCTACTGGTATCTGTCAGTTGTTAGGGTGGTTCTACTGGTACCTTTCTGTTGTTAGAGTGGTTCTGCTGGTACCTGTCTGTTGTTAGGGTGGTTCTGGTACCTGTCTGTTGTTATGGTGGTTCTACTGGTACCTGTCTGTTGTTGGAGTGGTTCTGGTACCTGTCTGTTGTTACAGTGGTTCTGCTGGTACCTGTATGTTGTTAGAGTGGTTCTGGTACCTGTCTGTTGTTAGGGTGGTTCTGCTGGTACCTGTCTGTTTTTAGAGTGGTTCTACTGGTACATGTCTGTTGTTAGAGTGGTTCTGGTACCTGTCTGTTGTTATGGTGGTTCTACTGGTACCTTTCTGTTGTTAGAGTGGTTCTGGTACCTGTCTGTTGTTATGGTGGTTCTACTGGTACCTGTCTGTTGTTGGAGTGGTTCTGGTACCTGTCTGTTGTTACGGTGGTTCTGCTGGTACCTGTCTGTTGTTAGAGTGGTTCTGGTACCTGTCTGTTGTTAGGGTGGTTCTGCTGGTACCTGTCTGTTGTTAGAGTGGTTCTGCTGGTACCTGTCTGTTTTTAGAGTGGTTCTACTGGTACCTGTCTGTTGTTAGAGTGGTTCTGGTACCTGTCTGTTGTTATAGTGGTTCTACTGGTACCTTTCTGTTGTTAGAGTGGTTCTGCTGGTACCTGTCTGTTGTTAGGGTGGTTCTGCTGGTACCTGTCTGTTGTTAGAGTGGTTCTGCTGCTACGTGTCTGTTGTTAGAGTGGTTCTACTGGTACCTCTCTGTTGTTAGAGTGGTTCTGGTACCTGTCTGTTGTTAGAGTGGTTCTGATGGTACTTGTCTGTTGTTAGAGTGGTTCTGATGGTACCTGCCTGTTGTTAGAGTGGTTCTACTGGTACCAGAGTGGTTCTGCTGGTACCAGAGTGGTCTTGCTGGTACCTGTCTGTTGTTAGAGTGGTTCTGATGGTACCTGTCTATTGTTAGAGTGGTTCTGCTGTTGTTAGAGTGATTCTGCTGGTACCAGAGTGGTTCTGCTGGTACCTGTCTGTTGTTAGGGTGGTTCTACTGGTACCAGGGTGGTTGTACTGGTACCAGAGTGGTTCTACTGGTACCTGTCTGTTGTTAGGGTGGTTCTACTGGTACCAGAGTGGTTCTGCTGGTACCTGTCTGTTGTTAGGGTGGTTGTACTGGTACCAGGGTGGTTGTACTGGTACTAGGGTGGTTCTGCTGGTACCAGAGTGGTTCTGCTGGTACCTGCCTGTTGTTAGAGTGATTCTGCTGGTACCTGCTGTCCCGGAGAACTGGTCCACTGTCAGTGGGTATCCGTCCTCCTCGGGGTTCACCGAGTCTCGGCCGACAGAGAAGTCTCCGTAGAGAGCGAACGCCGTGGCGTTATCGAAGTCAGCCATGTCGATCCGTAACTCATAACCTCCAGACCTGGTGAGAGAGTAGATCCTCTGGAGACCTGGGAGGCAGACAGACAGACAGACAGGTTAGACAGACAGACAGACGGACAGGTTAGAGAGACAGACGAACAGGTTAGAGAGACAGACAGACAGACAGACAGGTTAGAGAGACAGACGGACAGGTTAGAGAGACAGACGGACAGGTTAGAGAGACAGACAGACAGACAGGTTAGAGAGACAGACGGACAAGTCAGAGAGACAGACGAACAGGTTAGAGAGACAGACAGACAGGTTAGAGAGACAGACGGACAGGTTAGAGAGACAGACGGACAGGTTAGAGAGACAGACAGACAGGTTAGAGAGACAGACAGACAGACAGGTAAACTGTGTGTGTCTGACCTAGCCAGTGCTCTCCTGTAGTTTTTCCGAAACCATCTCGGTACGCCTTCCAGTCACGGAAAAAATTCACAGAGCCGTCCTCCCTCCTCTGGATCACCTGCACACACACACACACACACACACACACACACACACACACACACACACACACACACAGTCACACACACACACACACACACACACACACACACACACACACACAGTCACACACACACACACACACACACAGAGACACACACACACACACACACACACACACACACACACACACACACACACACACACAGTCACACACACACACACACACACACACACACACACACACACACACACACACACACACACAGTCACACACACACACACACACACACAGAGACACACACACACACACACACACACACACAGACACACACACACACACACACACACACACACACACACAGAGACACACACACACACACACACACACACAGTCACACACACACACACACACACACACACACACACAGAGACACACACACACACACACACACACACACACACACACACACACACACACAGAGACACACACACACACACAGAGAGACACACACACACACACACACACACACACTCACACACACACACACACACACACACACACACACACACACACACACACACACACACACACTTATTTTCTCTGCCAATCTACTAGAAAAAGATG
>CM042314.1:252500-275000 GCA_023566125.1 Zingel zingel | reverse complement strand
CGGTTCCTTTCCCAGTTCTTTTTTTTCCTAACCTCAACCGTCCCGTTGTTGTGGCGTTTCATGTCCCCGTTGTTGCGTGCCACAGAGACCGCGGATCGTGTCTGTGCGCCCGGGGAACGCATCCCCGTGTGGCGGTCCGTCCGTTGTTGTTGCCGGCGTGTGGCGTTTAATTTCCCCGTGGCAGTACACAAAATGAAATTCGAATGAAATTCGTAACCTGTACATGAAATTAAATTCGTAACCTGTACACGAAATAAACGAGAAAATCGTGACCTGTACACGTATCAATAAATAAAAATAACGTGACCATTTCACGAAGTGGCGTGAGACCGGGTTGTAATAATCAGACCCAAACAGAATCTGCAGGATGTAGGAGTGTTTACTTGTTGTTGTTGCGATCATCGGAGGTCTGCTGTGATCCGATGAGAAGCGAGATGAGAAATGACCCGATCTCAGCGGACCTTTCACCGCTCTGCTCCGAGAGGATTTCTGCCCCGAAGGGAAGTCAAACAGTGTTCATCTGCACACGCTGCCATGACACAGACCTCACTTAAAATCAACTAAATATCTCTTTAATTTATTACTTAATCAAAATCTGACTGCAACAGGGAGAACGTTGTCTCAGTCATTTCCCCTCTGCATCTGGTCGCCTGTTCTCACACTGTGTGACTTACAAAGAATACAAACGCTACACAATGTTGCTTTAAGCACATAATTAATCAAAATGCCTAATTACAGAAATAATCTAAATCCTGATGACAAACATCAGCACAATTGTTATAAACTAAAAAAATCCATCGTTACACAATTAGTAAATTCCTGAAATACAAAAACAAACAAATATAAAGTCCAGTTCAGACCAAAGATTGAGGACGAGATGAGAGTAAACTTTAGTGTATTCATGTCCCAGAAATGCTTGTTACTAACCTAGCTCTGGGGAGCTTCCCGGAGTCCGTATGTTCTTTTTCCGTCCAGCACCATCATCTTGGATCATGAAGGCACCTACATCATGGTGGCAGCTGTCGCCGTGGTCCTGCCCTACGACCTGCTGTGCCCCATTACACCCTGCTATGCCCGGCGTCGACTTGCTATGTCCGGCCAACGCCCTGCCAACGCCCTGTTACGCCCTGCTGTGCTCTACAACTCCATGAACTATTACAACTACTCTAGTCATTATCTTTATTGTGACTATTATTGCCATTGTTTATCACCCCCCCAACCGGCATCGTCAGACACCGCCTACCAAGAGCCTGGGTCTGTCCCGTCAGACACCGCCTACCAAGAGCCTGGGTCTGTCCCGTCAGACACCGCCTACCAAGAGCCTGGGTCTGTCCCGTCAGACACCTCCTACCAAGAGCCTGGGTCTGTCCCGTCAGACACCGCCTACCAAGAGCCTGGGTCTGTCCCGTCAGACACCGCCTACCAAGAGCCTGGGTCTTTGGCAACCTTTACTATCAAGAGACTTTTTAGAGATCCAGCACGTTGCTCTGCTTCTGCAATCTATCGGTTCTACTTTTTGTTATTTAACAGCAACTCACTGGTAAAATAAGTTCTTGTTTTGATTTTTTTTTTTATAATTTAAATCTGACCATATGGCCTCATCAATAAACAAGCTGTTCTTTAATGTTGCTGACATTAAAGTATTGGTTCAGGCTCCATTTAGGGGAAATAACTGATACCCAACCTGTGTAAAGACACAATCAGTTCCACAGAAACTACACACAGGAAATGTCCTGAAGCTGTCACAGTGACCACACTTTGATCCCACACATCTGACAGACCGTCCTCTTTATTAGAACTACAGTACCCATGATCCTCAGCTGGAGCTCCGGCTGTAACAACCAGGGCTGGGAATCGCTGCTGATTTCTTGAATCGATTCAATTCTGATTCACACGATCCAGATTTGATTATATTTCTGATCCCGATGTTGATTCTTGATTCTTCATATTTCAGTTGCTAAACCAACTTAGTTTGTTTATAAAAGAGATTCTACAGTCGTACAAGGTCTCCTCTAATCTGCTGCATTGTTAAAACTATCAATCTTTAGATAAAAGCAGATACATGTATGTACCTTTTATTAATGGGGACGTAACAAACATGAACACAAAATAAAGTTGAACTCTGCAGACTGTGAGTGTGAGTTCTGTGCCATGTCTACATATCCAACAACACTTAACGTAAGACACTGTGATATTTCAGTATTATATTGTGACTTGTTCTTAAATAATTAAATAATAATCTTGATACAAAGATAAAAATGTCTTGAAAGTCATATCTCAAATGAAACAAGCTTTTTGACATCTCGTAAGGTTTTTAAGTGGCCGTGTAATTGGTAAAAGATCATCATGTTTAAAGATCATGGGCCCTATTTCACCGATCTGAGCGCAGGGCGTGGAGCGCCTGGTGCAGGTGTGTTCAGGGCGTGTCCAAATCCACTTCTGCTAGTTTGACGGCAGTAAAAAGGGTCCGTGTGCCGGGTGCATGGTTCTAAAGGGTTGGACTTAGTGTCTTCATTAATCAGAGGTGTGTTCTGGGTGATAAACCAATCAGAGATCATCTCCCATTCCCTTTAAAAGCCAGGCGCGATTGGACCTTGGAGCATTGCTGTTATGATGGAGTTGCACCGTAATATTTTTATTTGTAATCTTCTGCTTGTGTCTGTGTGTGTGTGTGTGTGTGTGCTGCTGTGCATCCCTGTGTGTGTGTGTGTGTGTGTGCTGCTGTGCGTCCCTGTGTGTGTGTGTGTGTGTGCTGCTGTGCATCCCTGTGTGTGTGTGTGTGTGTGTGTGTGTGTGTGTGTGTGTGTGTGTGTGTGTGTGTGTGTGTGCTGCTGTGTGTCCCTGTGTGTGTGTGTGTGTGTGTGCTGCTGTGCATCCCTGTGTGTGTGTGTGTGTGTGTGCTGCTGTGCGTCCCTGTGTGTGTGTGTGTGTGTGTGTGTGTGTGCTGCTGTGCATCCCTGTGTGTGTGTGTGTGTGTGTGTGTGTGTGTGTGTGTGTGCTGCTGTGTGTCCCTGTGTGTGTGTGTGTGTGTGTGTGTGTGTGTGCTGCTGTGCATCCCTGTGTGTGTGTGTGTGTGCATCCCTGTGTGTGTGTGCTGCTGTGCATCCCTGTGTGTGTGTGTGTGTGTGTGTGTGTGTGTGTGTGTGTGCGTCCCTGTGTGTGTGTGTGTGCTGCTGTGCATCCCTGTGTGTGTGTGTGTGTGTGTGTGTGTGTGTGTGTGTGTGTGTGTGTGTGTGTGTGTGTAACAAGCATAGTGTGCACGTGCTGTGCACGAGCCTAGGAACATTTTACTAATGCTCTGTTAAAATAACAATGAAATGCTGCGTTATTGACTTTAGACCAGGTTTTTGTTGCTGCCTCAAGACAGCAATACTCCCAGAATGCACCTGAACACACCTCCCTGTAAGACCAGAATGCACCGGAACACACCTCCCTGTAAGACCAGAATGCACCTGAACACACCTCCCTGTAAGACCAGAATGCACCGGAACACACCTCCCTGTAAGACCAGAATGCACCTGAACACACCTCCCTGTAAGACCAGCCTTGGGCCACAGGTGGGAACAGGTGCATTTGCTGTTTAAACGACGTGGGCGCTGGACGGGAAACAGACAACTGGGTCGGTCTTAAACTAGCAGAGACTCGGGTCGGGCTTGTGCGCTGGCCGTGAGGTAAAGCCGTAGTCTTGAAGTCTTTTTGACATCAAGTTTTTAGCGTGGCCGTGTCCTTGGCAAAAGATGGATCATCTTGTTTAAAGATCATATCTTATTCTAAGTAATTTTACCAAATGTATTTCCACGTGTTCCATCGGCGGATTGTTTGTCTCAAGCAAAAACTATTTGTATTCATTGTTTTTTTAAAGTGGCCTTTTCCCAGTTTAGTTTAATAAAATACCACAAAGATCGATTCTGGATTTCATGAATCGATATTGGATCATTAAAAGGTGCCCTACGAGCTCCTGCATGGCTTCAGAGAGATTTTATTTTTGTCTCAAATCCTAGGGATCTCTCCTCGATCCGCTCGCTGCCCCCCCGAATACACCGTGAAACAGCCCGGTCTCGGGAGACAACACAAGGGTCGTAAACGTCAACCACTAGAGGCACAGGCTGGGCACCAAAATCAAACCACTCCAGCCAATCACTGACAAGATGGTTGGGGAGGGGGTGGGGGTTGTGGTCCCCCCCATTACGTGCATGTGCACTAACAGTTTTTTACAGTGTATTCATGGTGTGTTCAGGGGCAGGCAGCGAGCGGATCAAGGAGAGATGACTACCTTTTGAGAAGAAAATGAAATTGCACTGAAACCATGCAGGAACTCATAGTGCACCTTTAAAATGATAATCCATTCAAATAGGAACATGGATCATTTAAAGCCAGCCGCAGTCACGATGCTCTGAAAACTACAGTCCGTACATGTCATTCTGCAAGAGTCCATCCCAACAGGTTCACTTACACCTTTTATTAATCTCATGTTACAACAACAGTTAGATTCTTCTTCTTTAATCAAACACAAACGTCACGAGCTTCAGCTTAAAGTTGCACTAAAAACGTTAAAAAGAAATCTGTTATTAATGGAAAAAATACAAAATGAAGTACAATAAAACATTTCCCACCCAACATATTTATTCATCACATTACTTGATTTATTTAATCCTACGAAAGACCCTTTAAGACCCAGTGGGAACCCTGTACGACGATGCTAACGTAGCTAACTTCATCTCTCAACAACAGTCTGGGGTTAGCAAGGACTTATAAATAGACCTGTGGGAAGTGATACATGATACCAACGTCAGCTAACGTCACAGCAGCCCTTTGGTTGTTTTCTGTCTGTTCACACGAGGAGCACACTGAGAGCCAACAGGTAATTCATTACAATCTATCCCAGAATAGTTATTAAAAACTAAAACAGCCTCTTGGTGGCACTCAGAGGATTTCTTGTTTGGGAAACATGAAAGTTTGAGAAGTTTCTCCACAGAACAAGAACTCTTAACCTCAACAGCGACAACTCTTTTTAGGATTTGAGCTCTGTAACAGAACATGTCTGGCTGATACTTACTGCTAATATTCTGATTTACGTTTACTCCACAAGAAGCTAACTTAAAATCGGACAGTTTTGAATGACAAACATTTTATTTGACGGGATAAAGAGGAGTTTTACGAATTGATTATTCTAAGAATCAATAATAAACATTATTTAATGTAACTATGAAGTAAATGTTTTTGTGATAGACAGATTAAAAAAGAAATATCTAAATCTGCGCAGTCATTTAGCCAAAAACACCGTATCCTACATTTCCCATAATGCAACTCGATAGTTTCTTTTATCATCTAAATAGGTGACTGGATGGTCAGCCTGTAACTCCTCCTTTATGATTGGCCGACAGCTACAGACACAGCTGCGCTCTGATTGGCCGACTGTGTGGCTGTCTGTGAGCCCTGGTTGGCCAGCTGGGCGTAGAGGCGGGACCTGAGGAATCGTGGGTAGCTGTCGCTCTCCATCAGGCTGAAAATCTGATCCTGGGCAAGCTGGAAGGTGGTGGCGTTAACGCCCAGACGCAGGCCCTGATTGGTCGATTCTCTGACAGAAGAGTCCACGTTGACCTGGAGACAGACAGCAGCGGGGTCACATGACACATCAGACAGACCGACAGAGAGACAGACAGACAGATAAGGTCTATCTCATTGATAAGCCAGTCCCATGGAGAGATACCTGTCTTGCTGAGTTGGTAGAAATAAACTCATCAAAGATTTTTGCGGCTCTGGCGGCCATCTTGCTGAGTGGGCGTGTCCTCTTGAATGTCTCCGCAGCCAACCAGAAGTCCAGGTTCTCCTCGCTGAACTCTGACCTCAGGAAGTGCCGGAACACCGCCAGACCATCTGACCAATGGGAAGAGAGCAAGGAGACTGTTCAACCAATAGAGACAGACTGTCATCACGCAGGCGGGGCCTCGCTTCTCTAACCCCTGTGCAGCGTTTGGCTGCATGTTTCCTGTAGTAGTGTTGTAGTATTACAGTATCGTTACAGTGGAAACAGTGTCTAGTGTTGTAGAACTGTGTCTTCTCTCATTGGTGGGTGTGTCAGAGATGTAAGCCAATCAGCAGAGACATGTCTGTAAACTCGTAATAAAAAGGCAAAGCCTCTGCACACACAGCGGGGTGTTTGCAGAGGCTTTGTTGTCAGGTCTGAACTCGCCCCTGGTCCTACAGAGACAAAGAGGAAGTGGTTATCTCACACTGATTGGTCAGCAGGGCCTCCAGACTCTCCGCCCACCTGAGCACCTCCCTCGTGGATGGTCTGAAACACAAACCAAACGCCTGACCTCAGACACCCTGGAACCAGCAGGGACCTGTTGGACCCAGCTGAACTCATCAGTACAACGGTGTTCCTACCTGTTGTTTCTCAGAGCTTTCTCCAAACTGTTACCATGGACACAGGTACTGTTTTTGGGTCTCCGTAGAAACAGCAGTCGGCTCCGGACGTCAGCGGCTCTGAAGAGGCGACGATGAAGAGTCAGAGCGACAGGAAGTACACACAAACAAAAACAACTTCTGATTCACTGATTGGCTCTGAGGTCTGTACGGTGAAGACCGTTCAACGTACCCAGACCTTCTAGTCAACGGCTTCACTAACCCGATTGGCTCTCACAGTTACCATTTTAATTTTTATTTATTTAAGAAAATGTTTTTATGTTATGTCATAGATTAATATACACTGTGAATGTCCTGTCTTCTCCTGATGTGATGTGTAGAGGACCACAATGGAAATAAGTCCTGTACTTTATTGCGTTTTTATCCTTGATTGTATTTGATGTTTTTTTTTTTTCATGTGTACGGCATTCTTGATATCAACAAATACCCGTCTATCTCTGTGTTTTACTTCGTTCTCAACAATCCCACCAATCTGTCCCAAAACGTCCCAGTTAGAGAGGAAATGCCCTAAACATATTCTTATTAAGTCTTTACACTCATTCCCTGAAAGAACCAAGCAGGCCTGGAATCTCAATTGAGGTTCTGGTTCAGTCACCTCATGTCTAGACTACTGCTACTCCCTCCTAATTGGCCTGCCTCCATGCTCCCTCCTGATTAGCCTGCCTCCATGCTCCCTCCTGATTGGCCTGCCTCCATGCTCCCTCCTGATTGGTCATTCAGAACGCAGAAGCTCGACTTGTCTTCAGCCTCCCCAAGTTCTCTCACACTACACCGCTCCTCCGCTCTCTTCCCTGGTTACCAACTGCTGCAAGACACAAGTACTCACACACAGTACACTAGTACTCACATACAGTATGCTAGTACTCTCTTACAGTACACTAGTACTCACATACAGTATGCTAGTACTCTCTTACAGTACACTAGTACTTGCATACAGGGCCACGAACGGATCAGCCCCAGCATACATCCAGGACATGGTCCAACCCTACACCCCAACCCCCCCACTCTGCTCTCTATCAGCCCCAGCATACATCCAGGACATGGTCCAACCCTACACCCCAACCCCCCCCACTCTGCTCTCTATCAGCCCCAGCTTACATCCAGGACATGGTCAAACCCTACACCCCAACCCCCCCACTCTGCTCTCTATCAGCCCCAGCATACATCCAGGACATGGTCCAACCCTACACCCCAACCCCCCCACTCTGCTCTCTATCAGCCCCAGCATACATCCAGGACATGGTCCAACCCTACACCCCAACCCCCCACTCCGCTCTGCATCAGCCCCAGCATACATCCAGGACATGGTCCAACCCTACACCCCAACCCCCCACTCTGCTCTCTATCAGCCCCAGCTTACATCCAGGACATGGTCCAACCCTACACCCCAACCCCCCACTCTGCTCTCTATCAGCCCCAGCATACATCCAGGATTAGTTCATCCGAGGGAGAACTCATCACTCTGAAATCCCGACTGTTTGCTGTCCTGGCTCTAAATGGTGGAATGAGCTCCCTGTCGACATCAGGACGGCCCAAAGCCTCCACATCTTCCTCCGAAGGCTGAAACATCTCTTCTGACTGTGTTTGTAAGCTGGAACTTTTAACACAACTTCCAGCGCCGTAACCCTGAAACCCCGTTTATACCTGGAGTTACCTCACTGACCACAGATCCTGCTTCGTAGTACAGGCGAAGAACAACATGGCTGGACGCTCGTACACCAAACAGGCTTTCTCTCTTCCTGGTTTCATTAACAGGTGTGTGACCTACTGCACATGCTCAGTAGTGTCTGTGTACAGTGTGTGTACAGTGTGTGTGTGTGTGTGTGTGTATATATATATATATATATATATATATATATATATATATATATATATATATATATATGGGTGTGTGTGTGTGTGTGTACATACAGGCTCTTGGTCTTCTTCCTCAGTCGAAGGTTTCTGAACTCCGTGTCCTGAAGGAACGAAACAACGGCCTGTTTCTACACGTATGTTTTCATGCTTCATTCTGCCCTCTGGGAGAAACAGTAATTAGGGACTGTTCGTTTTTATTTAAGGGGCCACCGGAGGAGTTTTGGGACCTTTAGCCAAAAAAGACATGACCCTCCCCTTAACAGTAAAAAAAAATTCTATGACCCTCCAATTCGACTTGGAAGAAAGACATGTAAAATATGCACCAAACAAGCCACTTTGAAATGTTTCTGTTTCATGAATACAAAAGTTGGGTGCCCCCCCCTCTAGACTGAAAAATGTTGGATGACCCTCCCCTCAACACAGAATAAAAAGACATGACCCTCCCCTATTTTCCTCCGGTGGTCCAATCCATAAATACCGAATGGTCCCTAATATTGATTGATTGTCAGACTATGTTAGTGGACTCACATTCTGTTGCTCTGTTGCTGGACTCGGACCCTGGACCTTCTGCGCCAAGGCATAAACCTCTACATATGTGCGCCTGCTCTACCAACTGAGCTAACCCGGCCATAGAATGAAGTGTGTTTTACGATGATAAAAGTCCTGATTATTTACATGTAGTCTGGTGGAGATATGCTGGCTCTATACACGCTAAAAGTCCTGATTATTTACATGGAGTCTGGTGGAAATATGCTGGCTCTATACACGCTAAAAGTCCTGATTATTTACATGGAGTCTGGTGGAGTTTGGTGATGGTGATTTCGGGGCTGTTTCATGTTAAACTGAAAGGTCTCTTCCGGTCTCTACCTACCTTTGTGCCGTTGAGCAGCAGCAGCATGTGGTGCAGAGACCCTCCTTCTCTGGTCAGCTGTTTCCTCAAGGTGTCGACAGAGGGGCGCCAGGGGGCGGGGCCTGGGCCAAGGTCGAGGTCAGAGGATGCGGGGCGGGTAAGCTGATGGATGGTGCTGTCAGACAGGAAGCGAGGAGACCGAGGTTCCTGCAGCAGAGAACCCTCCGAGAGAGAGCGGCGCAGAGCTGAACGACAAAAACAACAGAATTAATCTTAAAATAACACTTCAGCTGCTGTCGAACACGTTAGCTCACAGTGGGTCAGTTTATAGTCTTAAAGCAACACTCATTATTTCCAGCTGATGTTTCCAGATCAGTTAAAAGTTAGGGCTTTCAAAATAAACAAGATAACAAGTTAACACAATTCCCTTTCAACGGCACTAAGCTTTTTTGACGCGAGATTAAAGTGTGATCTGGGCCTCGGGCCGTAGTTTGTGAAATCAGGAAGCGATGCAGAAATGGGGAAAGAAAAGGGTCTTTTGAAGGCAGGTTCAGCTTTAAAGCCCTTCCAGATAGTTCTCTCCACCAGAGTAAAGATATCTGCATGTAGTGTTGATGTTTACTGAGTTAGTACGTCCAGTCTCAGACTCCACTGGAGCTTTAATCACTGGAAACACTGGACACATATCTCTTTAAACACTGGACACACTAGACACACTGGATACACTGCACTGGACACAATGGACACATATCTCTTTAAACACTGGAAACACTGCACTGAACACACTGGAAACATATCTCTTTAAACACTGGACACACTGGAAACATATCTCTTTAATCACTGGACACACTAGACACACTGGACACACTGCACTGGACACAATGGACACATATCTCTTTAATCACTAGACACACTAGACACACTGGACACACTGCACTGGACACACTGCACTGGACACACTGCACTGGACACACTGGACACACTGCACTAGACACACTGGACACATATCTCTTTAAACACTGGACACACTGCACTGGACACACTGGACACACTGCACTGGACACACTGGATGCACTGGACACACTGCACTGGACACACTGGATTCACTGGACACACTGGACACACTGGACACACTGGACACACTGGATTCACTGCACTGGACACACTGCACTGGACACACTGGACACACTGGACACATATCTCTTTAAACACTGGACACACTGGACAAGAGAACATGAGACGGACGGACCTTCAGGTCTGCAGCTGGAAGAGAACTCCTCCTCCTCTTCGTCTCCGTCACTGTCCTCCTCTTCCTCTTCCTTCATGTTGAAGTGGAGGAGAACTCGCCCCCTGACTCCTCCTCCAACGTTCTCTGAGGTTTCTGAGGCGCTCTCCCCCTCCCCCTGCTGACGCTCCTCCTCCGCTCCTCCACCTCTCTCCTTCCACACCGGACTCCTGAGGGGGGGGCAGGGCAGGGGAGGCTGGGGGGCCAGGGGAGGCTGGGGGGGGACGGTCCTGGAAGGAGGGGGGGAGGAGGAGGAGGTGTGAGGGGAGAGAGAGGAGAAGGGAGAGCCGGGGGAGTAAGTAGACAGGGAGGAAGGAGGGAGCAGAGGAGGATCAGAGGAGTAGGTAGAGGAAGGACCATAGAGGAGGTCAGACTGGGTGAGAGAGAGGAGGCCAAAGTCTGAGGGGAGGTCTGAGGGCTGAGGGGGAGGAAGAGGAGGAAAAGAGGAGGAAGAGAAGAGGAGGAAGAGGGAGGGAAAGTGAGGGAGAGAAAAGAGGAGGAAGAGGGAGAAGGGAGGAGAAGGGGAGGAAGAGGGGAGGGAGAGAAAAGAGGAGGAAGAGGGAGGGAAAGGGAGGGAGAAGGGAGGAAAAGAGGAGGAAGAGGGAGGGAAAGGGAGGGAGAAGGGAGGAAAAGAGGAGGAAGAGGAAAAACAAAAAATGAATAAATAAACCAAGAAATATAAGTCAACGACTAATACAGAATTATGAGAGGACTTAAAAGTGTCAGCGATGCGAGCACTTCTAATGAACTCTTCCAGAGATTTGGAGCAGCCAATGAAAAGGCTCGCTTTATGTTGTCATGGATTGGGGAACATGACAACAGCTGACTGGACGACCTGTGAAGGAGAGATGATCCAGCCTATCATGAGCCCTAGTGGTGGACGACCTCAGGGCGCTGACATGTAAAAGCTCGGATAAATAAAGGATTGGGTCCCGCCGGATCCAACGCAAATCTCGCGGGAGCGGGCGGTTTGAACTTTGCTGCGGGCGGGAACGGGATGTAGCCTAGCGACAGGACGGAGTCTAAACATGATGAGGAAAAGAACCTCAAACGAGGTCTTTACAACACAAAAATAAAAGCAAGGCAAGTCTGACTTTTGGGGAAGTTTCTCAATTGTTTGTGACAAAGACGGAAACGAACTGGACTTTGTTTGTTGTGACAAATGTGGAAATACTAGTCGACAACGGACACAATCCGGCTGCTGTGGGATGAGGCGACACGCCTGCTCCGTTCTTCCCCGGTCACGGTCAGCTGCTCTTCTATAAAACGTGTTCTCTCATGCGGGACGGGAGAAGACAATCAATGCATCTCTGTTGTTGTGCGGGCAGAATATCTGAGAGTCTTGTGGGAGCGGGCGGGAGTGTAACACACACGGTGCGGGTGCGGGCGGTAATGGTGAGAAATTCGGCGGGAGCGGGATGAAGAAGTGCCCTAGTGCTAACCCCATTTCAAATCCTAACCCAACCCTGGAGCGGACAGGAAGCCAGTGTGGCTAACACTGGGTACAGTGCTCAGGACTTGTAGTTTTAGGTAAGTGTGCCCTCTTGTTCTTCTGCTCTCTGCTTCTTCTTGCTATCTGACGGAGACTGTGTCCGTGCGCCCCCTGCTGGTTGGGAGAACTCAGCTTCGAGCATTAACATCTCTGTGCATGCTCGTAGCAAAAGGTCTCTTCATTTATTTTATGATGGATTGTGGGCGGGGTTTACAGGTGTGTCTCTGTCGTACCTGGTGGCTGTGTCTGGTGTCCGTGGCAACCAGCTGTAGTTGGATGTTGTCATGGAGACAGAGACGGACGCGGACCTTCTGCTCAAAGCTGAATGCCTCCAGACTGAACAGACAACGCCAGCACATCTGAGAGCTCTGCAGGAAGTAGATCTGCAAGGGCTCCGACGACACTGAGACACACACACACACACACACACACACACACACACAGACACACACACACACACACACACAGACACACACACACACACACACACACACACAGACACACACAGACACACACACACACACACACACACACACACACACACACACACACAGAGACACACACACACACACACACACACACTCTTTAATAATCAAAGAGTTTACAGACATTTATCGCAATCTTCTCACACAACTGCATCTCAAAACAAATTTAATTCCTAAATCTATCGAGAAAGGGACATTCCCTTAATGTTCAGGCTGAAATAATCTACATTAAACTGTTAGAATAATGAACAACTAAACGATCTCCATCATGTAATGAGAAGGAGAACCACTAGGGGTCACGATAGGCTGGATCATCTCTCCTTCACAGGAAGGACGGTCCAGGTTCACCGTGTCTAAGAGGAGCAGAGACCTCCCAGATGGTGTAGACACTATGGCTCAATCTAGCTCCTTCTGGAGGGGTGGAGGGGGGGTGATGGTGCAGTGGATATGACCCATGCCTTTGGTGTGGGATACCTGGGTTCGATTCCCACTGAGATACATCAACCAATGTGTCCCTAAGCAAGGCACTTAACCCCTAGTGGCGTGCGACCTCTGACATATATAGCAATTGTAAGTCGCTTTGGATAAATGCGTCAGCTAAATGTAATGACATTAAATGAACCACACTGCTGAGAGTTATAGCCAGAATTAGCAACAGACAACACAGGAAACAGCATGAGGTTATTATCAGATCTGTGTGTGTGTGTGTGTGTGTGTGTGTGTGTGTGTGTGTGTGTGTGTGCGTTTACCCTCTCGGAGCTGCAGTGTGTTCAGGTACAGTGGACTCTGTAGGACATTGCAGCGTCCGGCTTCGTCCTCTCTGGTGAACAGCAACAGGTCACTGTAGATCAACACGGTCACCTGACGAACACACACACACACACACACACACACACACACACAGGGTGAATGTCTCTGTGACCGCTGACCCCTGCTAACATCTGTGTTCGTCTCGTCTTCCTCCTGATCTCATCTTCACTTTTACTGGAAACATAAAACTAAAACGCAGCACATTACCAGAAACAGAGTGTGTGTGTGTGAGATCCATTAGTGTGAAACTGATCCTGGTTCAGGTCTCAGCTGTCTGCAGACTCTCTGTCTCGAGACTCGAGAAGATCAATATTGTGATCAGGAATCTTTGTTTTACCTTTGCAGTAGTATATATATATATATATATATATATATATATATATATATATATATATATATATATATATATATATATATATATATATATATATATATATATACACACACACATATATATATATACACACACACACACACACACACACACACACACACACACACATACATACATACATACATACAGTATATATGTAAATATATATAGTGAAGTTCAGACCAGAGATTTGCAAAGAGAAGAACCCGTTTAAGCGTTTTTGGAAAGGGTTCGGGGGTCTGAACCGGCCCAGCTCGTGATCCTGAACTGCTTTTTATTTTCTGTTTTAAGTCCTAAATACAACAGGATTGACCATATTTTTCTCCGATACACTCAACAGTCCCAGCAGTCCATTTCGTCTGTCCTGTTTTTGTAAATGAGCCAATCATCTTTTCATCTTTTTGTTGCTTGCATGTTTCAGCTCACATCCAAGGAAATGGAAACAAACTGGCAGAGAAACAACTAAAGAATCTGTCCGTTCTCATTGGCTACCCGCCAGTGCTTCACCTACCGGCAGAAACACGCATCACGCTGTAAACAGCACGGATGCACTTTGAGGCTGAAACACGTAGACCCTTTATGAATTTCACCGCTGGAGCAAGATGGTCATGAACAATGCAAGGTGTTATCCACTTAGTATTTATATGGCTTAATACATAACGTTACATGATGTCAGCGCTGTCTGCCGAGACGCAGTACTGTAGTAGCAGTACACATGTGCTACAGTAAGTGTGTAGTAGCAGTATACATGTGCTACAGTAAGTGTGTAGTAGCAGTATACATGTACTACAGTATATGTGTGTAGTAGCAGTATACATGTATTACAGTATATGTGTGGAGTAGCAGTATACATGTACTACAGTATATGTGTGGAGTAGCAGTATACATGTACTACAGTAAGTGTGTGTAGTAGCAGTATACATGTACTACAGTAAGTGTGTGTAGTAGCAGTATACATGTACTACAGTATATGTGTGTAGTAGCAGTATACATGTACTACAGTAGCAATATACATGTACTACAGTAAGTGTGTAGTAGCAGTATAAATGTACTACAGTATATGTGTGTAGTAGCAGTATACATGTACTACAGTAGCAGTATACATGTACTACAGTATATGTGTGTAGTAGCAGTATACATGTACTACAGTAGCAGTATACATGTACTACAGTATATGTGTGTAGTAGCAGTATACATGTACTACAGTATGTGTGTAATAGCAGTATACATGTACTACAGTAGCAGTATACATGTACTACAGTATATGTGTGTAGTAGCAGTATACATGTACTACAGTATGTGTGTGTAGTAGCAGTATACATGTACTACAGTATGTGTGTAGTAGCAGTATAAATGTACTACATTATATGTGTGTAGTAGCAGTATACATGTACTACAGTATATGTGTGTAGTAGCAGTATACATGTACTACAGTATATGTATGTGTGTGTAGTACAGTATACATGTACTACAGTATATGTGTGTAGTAGCAGTATACATGTACTACAGTATATTTGTGTAGTAGCAGTATAAATGTACACAGTATGTGTGTGTAGTAGCAGTATACATGGACTACAGTATGTGTGTGTAGTAGCAGTATACATGGACTACAGTATGTGTGTGTAGTAGCAGTATACATGTACTGCAGTATATGTGTGGTAGTAGCAGTATAAATGCACTACAGTAAGTGTGTAGTAGCAGTATACATGTACTGCAGTATATGTGTGGTAGTAGCAGTATACATGTACTACAGTAAGTGTGTAGTAGCAGTATACATGAAGTACAGTAAGTGTGTAGTAGCAGTATACATGTACTACAGTAAGTGTGTAGTAGCAGTATACATGAAGTACAGTAAGTGTGTAGTAGCAGTATACATGTACTGCAGTATATGTGTGGTAGTAGCAGTATACATGTACTACAGTAAGTGTGTAGTAGCAGTATACATGAAGTACAGTAAGTGTGTAGTAGCAGTATAAATGCACTACAGTAAGTGTGCAGTAGCAGTATACATGTACTGCAGTATATGTGTGGTAGTAGCAGTATACATGAAGTACAGTAAGTGTGTAGTAGCAGTATACATGTACTGCAGTATCTGTGTGGTAGTACCTTTGCAGGCAGCAGGTCGGCCTGGTGGAGAACCATCTCCTCTGACATCAGCAGGGTTCTGCCCGGGCTGCACAGATCCAACGGCTGAAACAAGAAAACGCATCACAACAGCATCATGACATCATGACTTTGCGTAAACATACACGCCCACTTTCTTAAGCCAAGTGGCGTGTTATCTGTTCGCATTTTGAGCTATCCACGTGGATGTATACACTGTATACAGCGGACGTAAACATACACGCCACTTGGCGTGTTCTCATGGAAAGCGACGGTTGAGTTTAGGAAATGTGACACCCGGACCCGGTCCCCGGTCTCCTGGGTGATGGTCCTGTGTTTGACCCCCGACCAACCACCCTACGCAGATTTTCGCCCCTTTCATACTACTCGCTACGGCGTCAATTCACATGCAATCGCAAGGTAATGTAAGTCAATGAAGGCCAAACAGCGTTGATAAACACGCCACAAAGAGAGTATGCGTCTTGATAACAATAATAAAAATGGCGTGTCATACATAGGCCGCTTCATGACATCAGTCTGACAACCGAAGGAAAGATCTCCTTCCTGAGGTGCAGAGCTGGCCCGGGGAATAGGCAGTATATGCAAATGAGTCAATAAAAAGGAAACAAACTCCAATAATGTCTAGAAAAAGCATCAACAGCTGAACTCTTGCGAGGCTACGTGAGCTAATCCAGAATATTCAGGTTCAGACCCGACTCCACACAGGAAGTCCAGGCTTCTGAAGTCTGACCGGAACAAAAGGTGGCGGCTTTACAGACAGACTTTCTAAGTTCTAAGCCTCCCTGCTCAGCCGCACCATGGGACTGGGTTATCAATGAGATAGACCGTATCTGTCTGTCTGTCTGTCTGTCTGTCTGTGTCTCTGTCTCCCTGTCTGTCTGTCTGTCTGTCTGTCTGTCTGTGTCTCTGTCTGTGTCTCTGTCTGTCTGTCTCCCTGTCTGTCTGTCTGCCTGCCTGTCTGTCTGCCTGCCTGTCTGCCTGCCTGTCTGTCTGCCTGCCTGTCTGTCTGCCTGCCTGTCTGTCTGCCTGTCTGCCTGTGTATCTGCCTGTCTGTCTGTCTGTCTGTCTGCCTGTCTGCCTGTCTATCTGTCTGTCTATCTGTCTGTCTGACCTGGACGAAGACAGGGAAGATGAGGGTTTTGGGCGCCAGGGTGACGTAGCTTCCATACGCAGAGCAGGGCAGGTGTGATTGGACGATGGTGCAGTTCTGGTAGTTGCCGTAGTTACAGGGCGGGGCTGATGAAGAGGATGCAGAGGGGGGCGGGGGGCAGCCGGGGAATGGTCGCCGTGACGATTCGGGTGGAGGGTCGTGGAGGAGGTTTTGCCCTCTCCTGGGGTGAGTCTGGTACAGACGCCCTGAAAAGTGACATCATCAGCGTAGAGTCCAAACATTAGAAACAGACAAGACACTAAACCTACTTTTAGGTTGCAAAACAACAATTTGTATTTGTATTTATTATAAGGATCCCCATTGGCTGACGCCTAGACAACCAGCTAGTCTTCCTGGGGTCCAAAAAGATCCACAAGATGTGTCCTTTTATCAAAAGTGACAATGAAAGTGTATTTATCTTAAAACCCCAGAGAAAGAGTGTGCTGGGTGAGTCTGGAGCATGTAGAACCATGAACTGATGATCAACCGTCAGTGGGACTGATGATGATCAGCCGTCAGTGGGACTGATGATCAGCAGTCAGTGGGACTGATGATGATCAGCCGTCAGTGGGACTAATGATCAGCAGTCAGTGGGACTGATGATGATCAGCCGTCAGTGGGACTGATGATCAGCAGTCAGTGGGACTGATGATGATCAGCCGTCAGTGGGACTGATGATCAGCCGTCAGTGGGACTGATGATCAGCAGTCAGTGGGACTGATGATGATCAGCCGTCAGTGGGACTGATGATCAGCAGTCAGTGGGACTGATGAACAGCAGTCAGTGGGACTAATGATCAGCAGTCAGTGGGACTGATGATCAGCCGTCAGTGGGACTGATGATCAGCAGTCAGTGGGACTGATGAACAGCAGTCAGTGGGACTAATGATCAGCAGTCAGTGGGACTGATGATCAGCAGTCAGTGGGACTGATGATGAACAGCCGTCAGTGGGACTGATGATGAACAGCCGTCAGTGGGACTGATGATCAGCAGTCAGTGGGACTGATGAACAGCAGTCAGTGGGACTAATGATCAGCAGTCAGTGGGACTGATGATCAGCAGTCAGTGGGACTAATGATCAGCAGTCAGTGGGACTGATGATCAGCAGTCAGTGGGACTAATGATAAGCAGTCAGTGGGACTGATGCTCAGCAGTCAGTGGGACTAATGATAAGCAGTCAGTGGGACTAATGATCAGCAGTCAGTGGGACTGATGATCAGCAGTCAGTGGGACTGATGATCAGCAGTCAGTGGGACTGATGATCAGCAGTCAGTGGGACTGATGAACAGCAGTCAGTGGGACTGATGAACAGCAATCAGTGGGACTGATGAACAGCAGTCAGTGGGACTGATGAACAGCAGTCAGTGGGACTAATGAACAGCAGTCAGTGGGACTGATGAACAGCAGTCAGTGGGACTGATGAACAGCAGTCAGTGGGACTGATGAACAGCAGTCAGTGGGACTGATGAACAGCAGTCAGTGGGACTGATGAACAGCAGTCAGTGGGACTGATGAACAGCAGTTAGTGGGACTGATGAACAGCAGTCAGTGGGACTAATGAACATCAGTCAGTGGGACTAATGAACATCAGTCAGTGGGACTAATGAACAGCAGTCAGTGGGACTGATGAACAGCAGTCAGTGGGACTAATGAACAGCAGTGGGACTGATGAACAGCAGTCAGTGGGACTAATGAACAGCAGTCAGTGGGACTGATGAACAGCAGTCAGTGGGACTGATGAACAGCAGTCAGTGGGACTAATGAACAGCAGTCAGTGGGACTGATGAACAGCAGTCAGTGGGACTGATGAACAGCAGTCAGTGGGACTGATGAACAGCAGTCAGTGGGACTGATGAACAGCAGTCAGTGGGACTAATGAACAGCAGTCAGTGGGACTAATGAACAGCAGTCAGTGGGACTAATGAACAGCAGTCAGTGGGGACTTCTCACCGATCGTGGCGTTCCTGTCGTGGTAAACCGGCTGCAGCAGCTGAAACACAAACAGAACATGTGGAAGATGTTTTGATGATTACTTTATACTCTGTGTTGTGTAATAACTGTTGGGGTATTCCAACAACATAACACCTGATTTTCTTACCAAATGAGTCTATAAAAAGTCTAACTTGTTGAGGTAAAGGTACCAAGGGTCAGCGGACGGTTTATCCCCAGCTACGTTCACATGCAGATAATATTCCAGTTTCTGCTCTTATTCTGAAAGAGACAATCCTCCTCTAAGCTGTTGAAAGATTCCTCTTATATTCACATTAACTTGCATTCACAACCTCCCTCTTTCATTCCTTCAACCAGCTTCTTGAAAATGTCTGCTCATTTCCAAAAACCTGTTGAAGATTCTACTGGATGTCCCTCATTTCAGCAGGATGTCCGTCCCCTTCCTGTGTCTCTGTGTTGGCGTTCTAACATCCGGTGGATGTGTGAGGACTATGGTTAACTGCTCCTCAGATCTCTGCAGGGTAAATCCAGACAGCTAGCTAGACTATCTGTCCAATCTGAGTTTTCTGTTGCGCGTCTAAAACTACTTCTGAACGTCCACGTTCCACCAAAACAAGTAATTAAGTTTAAGAAAAAGATGGTGGTTTGAATTTAAACACTCCAGAGGAACCAACCAGCATTTCCTGGGTGAAAGTAGCTGTCAAAGATGGTGGCCGTTCTGCATGTGGGCGACTCGCATCATGTCTTGACAGCCGTCCCCTCCTCAGACTCACCTGTCCTCCGGGGTTGACAGGTGACAGGATGATGTAATTGTCTCCTTGTGATGATGTCACGCGGGTGAGCGTGGTGGAGCGAGGAGGGTACTCCTCCTCCTCCTCCTCCTCTTGCTCCTGCTCCTCCTTCCTGTCCCTCCACAGAGACCCCAGAGCCCCAAAACTGGACCGCACCCCCGAGCCCTGGCCCCGCCGGTGGCCATGTTTACTGTGGGCGGGGGGAGGCAGCAGCTTCCTGCCGGTCGTCTAGGAGACAGAGACAAGACGTTAGACACAACAGCCATGAAAGAAATCTATATTCTGAAAGAAAACAAGTTAGAGAAGAAAAGAACTCTGAATTCAAACATGACGCCATTAATGTCTCTCTTCTTTAGCATACTGACGTTCCTGCAGACAGTTCCTGTCCAACAGGTGTCAGACTCACCTGTCTGTGTCTGTGAGTGTGTGTGAGTGTGTGTGAGTGTGTGTGTGTCTGTGTGTGTCTGTGAGTGTGTGTGAGTGTGTGTGAGTGTGTGTGTGTCTGTGTGTGTGTGTCTGTGAGTGTGTGAGTGTGTGTGAGTGTTTGTCTGTGTCTGTGAGTGTGTGTGTGAGTGTGTGTGAGTGTGTGTGTGTCTGTGTGTGTGTGTGTCTGTGTGTGTGTGTGTGTGAGTCTGTGTCTGTGTGAGTGAGTGTGTCTGTGAGTGTGTGTGAGTGTGTGTGTGTGTGTGTGTGTGTGTGTCTGTGTGTGTGTGTGTGTGTGTGTGTGTGTGTGAGTCTGTGTCTGTGTGAGTGAGTGTGTCTGTGAGTGTGTGTGAGTGTGTGAGTGTGTGTGAGTGTGTGTCTGTGTCTGTGAGTGTGTGTGAGTGTGTGTGTCTGTGTGTCTGTGTGTGTGTGTGAGTCTGTGTCTGTGTGAGTGAGTGTGTCTGTGAGTGTGTGTGAGTGTGTGTGTGTGTGTGTCTGTGTGTGTGTGTCTGTGTGTGTCTGTGTGAGTGTGTGTGTGTGAGTGAGTGTGTGTGAGTGTGTGTGAGTGTGTGTCTGTGTGAGTGAGTGTGAGTGAGTGTGTGTGAGTGTGTGTGAGTGTGTGTGAGTGTGTGTCTGTGTCTGTGTGTGTGAGTGTGTGAGTGGGTTTATGAGTGTGAGTGCGTCTGTGTGTGTGTGTGTGTGTGTTTGTGAGTGTGTCTGTGTGTGTCTGTGAGTGTCTGTGTGTCTATGTTTGTGTGTGTGTGTGTGTCTGTGGTTGTGTGCAGCAGGCGTCAGACTCACCTGGCTGTGTGTCGGCCGGAGCTCAGGTAAACCTCTCCACACCACTAACACAATCTGAGACAAACAACTCCTACACACACACACACACACACACACACACACACACACACACACACACACACACACACACACACACACACACACACACACACACACACACACACACACACACACACACACACACACACACAGCAGGTGGATTGTTCTTCCAA
The DNA here is from genome assembly GCA_023566125.1 of Zingel zingel. NCBI lineage: Eukaryota > Metazoa > Chordata > Actinopteri > Perciformes > Percidae > Zingel > Zingel zingel. Next base: position 253,968 of record CM042314.1, on the reverse strand, counting down.
ATAAAGTCCGTACTAAAGTTAAAGTAAACTAAATATAAAATATACAACAGGTAACAGGAGTTGCCGTGGTTACCTGATGGCGTGGGCGAGGTCGACACACTTCCAGGTTTCTACAGGAAGTCCGTTCAGCTGCAGGACCGAGTCTCCCTGGCGGAGACCAGACTGATGAGCCGGGCCACCTGCACAATAACACATCTACCTTTTTATAATGCTCCATTATTACTTAACTGCTAACAGTCTGAGCCTCTTTGTCGCCTTTGATTTCCTTTTGATGTCGGTCTAAGTGTGCATTGTAATAATAAAATAAAATGCAGTTTTCTAAAAGCTTTTTGGTTGTCCAACACCTGTATCACTCATGTGAAGAACTAACTGGAAGCCTGGCTGAATCAGCACTGACAACTGAACCCAAGAGCCAGGAAGGGAAATACGGTTTCATGGCACGGTATGTCTAAGACTCAGGGATGCATATTATTATTATTATTATTATTATTATTATTATTATTATTTATAACTGTAGTTAGTGTGTCATTAGTTTGTGTTCATAGTGTTTAAGTTTCTTACCAGGGTCGACAGCCTGGACTCGGACTGGAGAGTCAGAGCAGATCGTGAATCCAAATCCATCGTTTCCTCGATCAATGCTCACCTGGAGACAGACTCACTGTCAGCTCAATACATATACATACATACATACATACATACATACATACATACATACATACATACATACATGATCCACAATTAACATTGCCAAGCGCCAAAAGTGGGTACATTTGTTAGGTGAGTAAGTCTTAGAGGGCTATCCGTAACGTGGGTAAATGGATGTACCAAAGTAGTTGTGTTTTTCAGTTTTAGTTTTGCTTCTTCGGTTGGTCTGCAGTCAAACACTGATCTGAACCGGTGCTTCCTGACCGCCAGCGTTCAGCTCGGGCTGATTCATCTGTTAGGAGGCAGCCAGTCTTCCAAAAGAAAGAAAGCACGATGAACACGAAGGAGAAACCAGCTGGACTGTGACCCCCAATCAGAAAGTTTTGTTACAAAATACACTATTTATTTTGCATATATATATATATATATATATATATATATATATATATATATATATATATATATATATATATATATATATATATATATATATCTCTATCTATCTGATGACAGCGAGGGTCCCAGGTTAAGAGGTCCCGGAGGTTTGGCCTACTAAGTAGCCTGCCTACAATTTTAAGCGAGAACAAAAATATTTAGTTTTAATACAGACTTTTGTGTACATTATGTATTCTGGTGTATTATCATAATTTGTTTAACATGTGCAAATTTTTTTTTTTTACCTCAACACCAAACCAGATAAAGACTTGCGCCCCCCCTGTGATCTTTGCCGCCTCCCTGAGGGGTCCCCGGACCCCAGGTTGGGAACCACTGCTCCAGAGGATACTGTGTTGTTGTTTCTAAGATGAACTCTGTACATCACAGG
>CM042314.1:162500-247500 GCA_023566125.1 Zingel zingel | reverse complement strand
TACCTTATAGACAGAACCAGGGATAACCCAGTCCAGAGTTATAGAGACAGAACCAGGACTAATCCAGTCCAGAGTTATAGAGACAGAACCAGGACTAATCCAGTCCAGAGTTATAGAGACAGAACCAAATCCAATCAAGGTTTAAAGAGACAAATCCAAATCCCACACAATCAGAGTCCTTTCTAATCCAGACTTCAGAGAAGCAGAATCCAGACTAATCCAAATCCAGACTTTAAAAACCAGGTCCAAACATAAATTCCACACTTACAGCAGAACCAGAACCAGGTTTGACCGCTGTGAGTTTCAGCAGAATACTGGATGTTAGACAGCAGAGAGTGTGTGTGTTTTCAGGAAGTGTGTGTCTTATCGCAGGGATACATGCAGCGTTTGTGTGTTTCCTGCTATTCTTCTGACTGTTGGTTCCCACACACACACACACACACAGAGACACACACACACACACACAGACACACACACACACACACACACACACACACACACACACACACACACACACACACACACACACACACACACACACACACACACACACACACACACACACACACAGTTATTCTGTTATTCAGGATCTGTTTTCTACTCTGGACTCTCAGACAGTCTGCAGTTCTGGGTCTTTCCTGGCCGTCTGAGATCCGGTGAAAGAGCAGTCGTCTATCAGAAGGTTGGGGGTTTGATCCCTGGCCCTGCAGTCCCATGTCCAGGTGTCCTTGAGCAAGACACTGAACCCCAAATAGCTCCTGATACTGTGCCATCGGTGTGTGAATGTTAATTGGAAGTCTCTTTGGATAAAAGCATCATCTTAATGTAATGTATACTATTATAATTATATTTGGGCTGTCATCCACTAACATATTTAATCTTCATTAATCGCATGATTTTCCAGAGTTAACTTGCGATTAATCGCACTTTTCTTATCTGTTGTAAACATACTTAAAAAAGGGATGGGTTTGTTATTTCCCGGCTGGATTAAAAGGCTTCTGGTTGGCCTACAATCGCACAAGGACCTTGTTGAAACGGCACATTTCTGTGCTTCTAAACACAGAAAAAGTAAATCTCTGCACTGTATTGATCTGGAGATATTAAATATCACATAATGTGGGGATGCAGGCATCCTATATGATGCCAGCGAGTTTACATGGTTTTAAATGTGGACAGATTGGATGTGCAAAACAGACGGTACCTATGGGTTGCTGTTGGTTGTAGTGGCGGCCGTGTGTTCCACACTAACGTCTCTTCCTCTATTTCTATCAATGAGAGGAAACGTGCGTCTGAAGGTCCACATTCAGGTTGGCTTCAGTCAGTTGGCTTCATGGAATAAGGTGATGTCAGTATAGAAACACAAAGTGTGTGCATGTGTGTATTGTGTGTGTGTAGTGTGTATGTAGTGTGTGTGTGTGTGTGTGTGTGTGTGTGTAGTGTGTGTGTGTGTGTGTGTAGTGTGTGTGTGTGTGTGTGTGTGTGTAGTGTGTGTGTAGTATGTGTAGTGTGTGTGTGTGTGTGTGTGTGTGTGTGTGTGTGTGTGTGTGTGTAGTGTGCGTAGTGTGCGTAGTGTGCGTGTGTGTAGTGTGTGTAGTGTGCGTGTGTGTGTGTGTGTGTGTGTGTGTGTGTGTGTGTGTGTGTGTGTGTGTATATAGTGTGTGAAAAGCAGAAGAAGCTTCGTTCTATAATTCATCACATGTGAAATATTTGATGAGATTTTAAAGAAAAACAGTAAAACACACACAACCAAGTGAATATTACATCTCTGATCTGATTGGTTGTCGATCCAGACACCATGTGCCGAGCTTTTAGAGCTCTGCTAAGAAGTTTAGTTTGTTGAAAAGAGTGCCAACACCGTTCACGGACTACTGCTGACCGACCGTAGACGGAGTATTGCCAACAGCTGCAGGTTTCAACTCATCGTCCTGAATCTTTGCTCTGAACTCCAGACTCCAACATGGTGTAGCGCGACCCCTTAGCGTCGAGAGAGAACGAGAGAACTATGAATGTTAGCACGTCTCCAGCCTATAACCTTAGCGTCTTAGCGAAATACACCCGTGCGCTGCGCTCAAAGTTCAAATGATTTCAACTTTGACCCGGTTACCGCCGACCTTTCATGGTGAAACCAATTCCAGAAGCAGAAAGGAGTTCATTGCCACAGTAGTTAGTGATTGGTGCACACATACTCAAACAAACATATTACATTCCAGATCAGTAGCGCTTTACGGCACCACTGACGCATGTTGTTACCATGACAACTAACAACAATCCCCATTTTATACACCTATTAACAATCACATAATCGATGCATCGCATCGTGGACATGGACGATACTGCATCGATAATCGGCCGGGCCATAATCGATTATTTCTGTTTATAATTTAACGTATGCCTAACAACCTTTCTGTTTACATATTATGGTATGTTTTGCACATTCAGGAGGTGCCGTGTGCTCAGTGCTGTAGTCTACGTATCCAGTTTATTTAGTATTAGAGCCCTGCAGAATGGTTGTTGAAGCTTGAAAAGCTATGAATTAAATATCCTATATGGCTTTAACAGAAACATGTATTTGACGCATCGTGATGCATCCCGATATCGAATCGCTGACATGATAATTGTAATCGTATCGAAAGATCAGTGAAGATTCACAGCTCTAATATTTACACATTCTATCATGCATTGTGTACTAAATAAATGACCACGGCCAACAGTCCGATGGCCTTTCTATATAGCTCAGGTACAGCCTCGTTGTAAACAAGCTTTTACAATGACAACAAAGTTAATTCTATTCTACGGTTAAAATAATTCATCACCAACATCTGTGGTGCCTCATGCTATCTTCTGCATCACCTACTTCGCCGTGTGAGTGACGTACGATTTCTCGATAGAGATTCTGCCGACTCCAGAGACATCTAAACCACATTTCTGCGCAGTATTATTGCTGAAATATTTATAACATTGAAACAACATTGTTTGAACAGTTCGAGTTTGTTTGCACTCACCGTCAGCTGGCGGGTGTTGTCGCTGTCCCGGGTCGCCTGGCGCTGGGTGGAGTCGGCGTTTAGTGTGGAGACGCAGCGGCTGTGGACGCTGCTGGCCGGACCGACTCCGAAGCTGCTGGTTTTGGTGTTGGTTCTGGAGAGGGCGAGGCCGGGGCTCGTTCGGTCTCTCGGTCCAGTGGTGCTGTGGTTCAGGGGGGCAGCGGTGCGGTTCACGTTGGTGTCTGGAGCCGGGTCTGGAGTGCTTCTGAGTTCTGCTGCGAGCAAATAACCAGCATCATCATCATCATCCCTGGCTGCATCGTCCCAGGACCACGCAGTGTTCTTCCAGAACATCCTGATCAGACTACAGCTGCACAGACTTTTAATTGATCTCAACTATTCTGATAATAGATTAATCGGTTTGAGTCATTTCTTTATGATAAAACAGGTAAACGTGTGATGTCAGCATGTTAAATGTGAATATGTTCTAGTGTCTTCTCTCCTCTGGGACAGGAAACTCAATATCTTTGAGTTGTGGACAAAACAAGACGTTTGAGGACATCATCTTGGGCTTTGGGAAAGACTGATCCACATTTTAGAGACCAAACTACTCATCCATTCATCCAGAACATAACCTACACATTAATCTACCGTGATACTAATCTTTATAGTTGCAGCTCTAGACTGGACCAGGACAGTTAAACCTGGAGCTCAGACACAATCTGAACTCTGAAGAGTTTGAATACGTCTCCTTCTTTCTTTCGAGTCTTCGACATAAAGAAAAGCAAACAGACGATGTTAAAGGAAGTTAGCGCCACTGCAGACGCAGAAATCTCCGCAGGTTTAATGCAAATGTAAATGAAGTTATATAATATGAATACATATCCAGCGCAAGCGAAATTCAACAGATTTTTATCCTAGATTGACGCTGAAAACTGGAAAATAAAATCCACAGATTCAGTATGAAGTCAGATGTGAAGAGAGTCAAACTGCAGTAGTTCTGGGACTGTGAGCGGGTCAGGATGGAGTCCGGGAGACGCGTCTGGAGTCCTGTAGTTTTGGGATTGTGAGCGGGTCAGGATGGAGTCCGGGAGACGCGTCTGGAGTCCTGTAGTTTTGGGATTGTGAGTGGGTCAGGATGGAGTGAAACGTGAAGTCCGGGAGACGGTGTCCTAATGATGTTCCTGCTGACTGAACGTCTGATGCTCAGAGAACAAACTCAAACACAAGACTGTCCTCTCTCTGATCTAACCGCAGAACCAGAGTCAGAGAAGGCGGGAGGGGGGACGGGGGACGGGGGGGTTACAGAGGTATTGTGAGGGTCACATGTTACCGGGCAGCTTCTCATCACCATGGAGACTGTGTGGACCCCCGGGGGAGATACACAGAGAGAGAGAGAGTCAGGTTTAATCTATATCTACCTCTTCTGGCTCTTTCCTCCCCCATCACACTATAAATATAACATACAGCTTTTATAAGGGATGGGGGGGGGGGGGGGGGCTGTGTGTGTGTGTGTGTCTGTGTGTGTGTGTGTGTGTGTGTGTATGTGTGTTCTCGTTTAACTGCATTCGTGGGGTCCAAAAAACGTGGAGTCCAGTATACTTGTGGGGTCCGACCAGCCTTGTGGGCCCAAAATGCTGGAGCCCACAAGGTTAAAGGTCTGTTTGAGGGTTAAGACTTGGTTTCAGGATTAGGGTTAGAATTAGGTTATGGTTAGGGTGAGGGTAAGGGTTAAGGTTAGGCATCTAGTGGTGATGGTTAAGGTTAGGGTAAGGGGCTAGGGAATGCATTATGTCAATGACGGGTCCCCACAAAGATAGTGAAACAAACGTGTGTGTTTGTTTGTTTGTTTGTGTGCGTGCGTCTTCTGAGGGTTTTTGTCAGAGCTAATGAAGCTAACATGTTGGCAGCTGGAGGCCTGACGTTTTTCTCCTTCGGTGCCAGTTTCCCCATATAAATAAGCGGGGAAGAATGATGGCAGTTAAAGCGTTTTTTCATATCTGTCATCCTAAAAAATGTGTCAAAAAACCCTGAGTCCGATACGTATTGATGACTCCGTCAAGCCTTGGATCAGTGAGGATGATTTAGTTCTCGGCTCTCTTCTTAAAAAGAAAAAAAGGAGCCCAGGGATCCATTCAGAGATCACGTCAGGGTGGTAGCAGCTCACGTTGATGCTCTGACAGAGACACTGGAGACAAAGACTACAAGAAAAAAAAATATTTCTGCAAACCCATTCGTCCTGAAGGACCAGCGAGCTGCGGCGCTGAACGTCACATCCCGCAAAATACCCCTAAAACACCCTGCATGCTGGGTTCAGCCCCCAACACCCTGCATGCTGGGTTCAGCCCCACACCCTACATGCTGGGTTCAGCCCCCAACCCTACATGCTGGGTTCAGCCCCACACCCTACATGCTGGGTTCAGCCCCCAACCCTGCATGCTGGGTTCAGCCCCCAACCCTACATGCTGGGTTCAGCCCCCAACCCTGCATGCTGGGTTCAGCCCCCAACACCCTGCATGCTGGGTTCAGCCCCCAACCCTACATGCTGGGTTCAGCCCCCAACCCTGCATGCTGGGTTCAGCCCCCAACCCTGCATGCTGGGTTCAGCCCCACACCCTACATGCTGGGTTCAGCCCCCAACACCCTGCATGCTGGGTTCAGCCCCACACCCTATATGCTGGGTTCAGCCCCCAACACCCTGCATGCTGGGTTCAGCCCCCAACACCCTGCATGCTGGGTTCAGCCCCCCACCCTGCATGCTGGGTTCAGCCCCACACCCTACATGCTGGGTTCAGCCCAACACCCTACATGCTGGGTTCAGCCCCCAACACCCTATATGCTGGGTTCAGCCCCCAACACCCTACATGCTGGGTTCAGCCCCCAACACCCTACATGCTAGGTTCAGCCCCACACCCTGCATGCTGGGTTCAGCCCAACACCCTACATGCTGGGTTCAGCCCCCCACCCTACATGCTGAGTTCAGCCCCCCACACTACATGCTGGGTTCAGCCCCCCACGCTACCCACCCTACATGCTGGGTTCAGCCCAACACCCTACATGCTGGGTTCAGAGCCCCCACCCTAAATGCTGGGTTCAGAGCCCCCAAACTGTACATGCTGGGTTCAGACCCCACACCCTAGATGATGGGTTCAGCCCCCACACCCTACATGCTGGGTTCAGCACTCACACTCTAGATGATGGGTTCAGCCCCCACACCCTACATGCTAAGTTCAGCCTACACGATGTGTTCAGCCTACACGATGGGTTCAGCCTACACGATGTGTTCAGCCTACATGCTGGGTTCAGCCCCACACCCTACATGCTGGGTTCAGCCTACATGCTGGGTTCAGCCCCCCACCCTACATGCTGGGTTCAGCCCCACACCCTACATGCTGGGTTCAGCCCAACACCCTACATGCTGGGTTCAGCCCAACACCCTACATGCTGGGTTCAGCCCAACACCCTACATGCTGGGTTCAGCACCCCACATTACCCACCCTACATGCTGGGTTCAGAGCCCCCAAACTGTACATGCTGGGTTCAGACCCCACACCCTAGATGATGGGTTCAGCCCCCACACCCTACATGCTGGGTTCAGAGCCCACACCCTACATACTGGGTTCAGACCCCACACCCTAGATGATGGGTTCAGCCCCCACACCCTACATGCTGGGTTCAGAGCCCACACCCTACATACTGGGTTCAGACCCCACACCCTAGATGATGGGTTCAGCCCCCACACCCTACATGCTGGGTTCAGAGCCCACACCCTACATACTGGGTTCAGCACTCACACCCTAGATGATGGGTTCAGCCCCCACACCCTACATGCTGAGTTCAGCCTACACGATGGGTTCAGCCTACACGATGGGTTCAGCCTACACGATGGGATCAGTCTACACGATGGGATCAGTCTACACGATGGGTTCAGCCTACACGATGGGATCAGTCTACACGATGGGTTCAGCCTACACGATGGGATCAGTCTACACGATGGGTTCAGCCTACACGATGGGATCAGTCTACACGATGGGATCAGCCTACACGCTGGGTTCAGCCTACACGCTGGGTTCAGCCTACACGCAGTTTTTAAAGAAAAAACCTTTAAAGATCCTGGCTTGAGACCCAGGAGCTCCGCCCCGTGTGCTTTACATCGTTGCATCTCGGGCTTTAAACGCAGGATGAAACCCGACAGCGTCCGTGTTGTTTCCACATTACCAGGAGCACCTGAATGCAGCACGACTCACCGCAGCGTACTGGACCGTCCTCCAGGCTCCTCATTGGCTTGTTCCGCTGTGATGTCACTCTCAGGTGTTTGCTCCGCCCAAACTCCTCCCCCAGCAGGTAAAACCAACCGGAAACGAGCTGAACACAAAGGGGGCGGAGCCAACAGGTTCATTCATTAAATCTGACAGTTATTTTCTCTTTTAAATCAATAGAACATCAGATAACAGAGTCATGTTTTAGAAAGTGTGTACTCAAAGGATTAGTTTACTGATGAAACGAGAAAATATTCACATTTAACAAGTTTACCTGTTTTATCAGAAACTAAAGGACTCAAACTGATTAATGGAGTAGCAGAATAGTTGGAGATTAATTTGATAGTTGACAACTAACCTTTGCTGTTCTAGACTTTAAGTTTTTAAGTAAGTATGTAAGGAGGGAAGTACGTAAGGAGGGAAGAATGTAAGGAGGGAAGAATGTAAGGAGGGAAGAATGTAAGGAGTGAAGTACATAAGGAGGGAAGAATGTAAGGAGGGTGGTACGTAAGGAGGGAAGTACGTAAGGAGGGAAGTACATAAGGAGGGAAGAATGTAAGGAGGGTGGTACGTAAGGAGGGAAGAATGTAAGGAGGGTGGTACGTAAGGAGGGAAGTACATAAGGAGGGTGGTACGTAAGGAGGGTGGTACGTAAGGAGGGTGGTACGTAAGGAGGGAAGTACATAAGGAGGGAAGAATGTAAGGAGGGTGGTACGTAAGGAGGGAAGTACGTAAGGAGGGAAGTACATAAGGAGGGAAGTATGTAAGGAGGGAAGTACGTAAGGAGGGAAGAATGTAAGGAGTGAAGTATGTAAGGAGGGTGGTACGTAAGGAGGGAAGTACATAAGGAGGGAAGAATGTAAGGAGGGAAGTACGTAAGGAGGGAAGTACGTAAGGAGGGAAGTACGTAAGGAGGGAAGTACGTAAGGAGGGAAGTACGTAAGGAGGGAAGTACGTAAGGAGGGAAGTATGTAAGGAGGGAAGTACGTAAGGAGGGAAGTACATAAGGAGGGAAGTACGTAAGGAGGGAAGAATGTAGGGAAGAAAAGAAGAGGTGGATGAGAGGAAGGATAGAAGAAAGGAGGCAAGGATGGAAAGAATAATGGAAAGAAGGGAAGAATAAATAAGGAAGAATAGAAAAAGGGAAGAAAGGAAAGAAGATGGAAGAAGGAAGTGTTGTCTGTTGATTGGTTGAAACTGACCTGAGAGGAACCAATCCCAAAGCTCATACAGCCAATCAGCTGACGGCGGCTGAGGAAACAACACAACACAACTTGTACTTTGATTTCATAATTGGCTTAAAATAATTTCTTATATTTCTTCTTTCTGACTCTGATCAAAACGTTACTAATGTCAACCGATTATTCACCTTTGGAAAAAAGCAACGAAGACGTAGAAACTAAGTTTAAACAGTGACGAGGCGATTTCATCTGAGGTTTTCACCCAGACAACGTTATGAAGTAACATCTTCAACCTTAAGCAGTAATAATACCAAAGTGTTGTATTAGTACTACGACCTCATGCTGGGATGATTCTGTTGATTATCTTTATTTGTGTATTAATTACCTGATTAATCTTTACATTGTGTGTACGTTTACGTGTTTGTTTGTTGTAGTGCATGTTTTTTATCTTAGAGAAATGATCATGTCTTAGTATATTATGGGATGTTGAATAAGCCTTTCGGGCTTCTCTATCTATTGTATGCACTTCAAAGTTTGTTCAAATAAAGTATAATATGAAGTATGTTCAGAATGACGTCATCACTGACCTGCTGAAGACTGAAACCAACAACCTGTTGGGGACGACGTCATTGCTGACACACCTGGAAAACACACACACACACACACACACACACACACACACACACACACACACACACACACACACACACACACACACACACACACACACACACACACTTTGTCTTTTCTCATTCAGCCTTTCACCCAGGACACGGAAGGGCTTCGATCTAAACTATCATGTATTCTCTAAACTTAACTAATCCTTTTGGTTTCCGTATCATATGCTCTGTGTGTGTGTGTGTGTGTGTGTGTGTGTGTATCACTGTGTGTATCACTGTGTGTATCACTGTGTGTATCACTGTGTGTCTGTGTCTCTCACAGTGTAAACTTGTGGTTGTATTCTGGGTTCTTGTTGTTCCAGACGGTCGGAGTCTTCATCCTGATGCTGAGGTCAGAGGTCACTGCCAGCTACACACACACACACACACACACACACACACACACACACACACACACACACACACACACACACACACACACACACACACACACACACACACACACACACACACACACACACACACACTTAGTCTTCTGAGACGTGCGGCGAGATGCTGACAGCTGATTGGTCCGTTACCTTGACGTAGGAGCTTGGAGATTCTCCCATCAGCCCTCTGGCCTTGTGGACTGCAGAAGAGAAACTGTCAGCTAACTCAGAGAACAATAAAGTTTCCTTGTGTTTGTGCTGCCACCTGCTGGCTGACTAAAGGACTAACAGCTGGTATTCAATCAACCTTTATTTATTATATTATTAATATTATTGTACACACACTAACTAACTAACAAAGTGGATTTAGTGAGTTCAGCACAGTATGACCAATAACGTATAGACAAAATATGGATAGTTGAAAAAAGTCAAATGTTTAACTCTATAAAATCACATCATTATAAAAATAAGTAAAACTATAAACTATATAAATAAGTCTAAACACTAAAATCATAAAATATAAAACTTGTGTGAAAGTCAGACTGGAAAAAGGTTTTTATTCTGCATTTAAAAAGGTATCATAGAGGAGTTGGACATATTGATTACTGACTTTTAAAGAGAGGCTGTAACAGAAAGCTGTGCTCTGATTGGCTGCTGCATCACTTACTGTGGACGACGAGTTGTCCCGCCTCTGCAGAGATAGACAGCCGCAGCCGACCTATCAGGAGAGAGAGTCTAAATCACTGACTGTAGATCTCAGCAGCCAATCTGATTGGTCAGCAAGACATTCCAGACCGTGCTCTGAAAAACTCCCAAATTAAAGTCCTCGCACTCCGACTCCCATGTGTAATAATTCATCTGTTATGAAAAACAATACCAAACACGACGCTGCTGTCTGTCTGCCTGTCTCTCTGCCTGTCTCTCTGCCTGTCCTCTCTGCCTGTCCTCTCTGCCTGTCCTCTCTGCCTGTCCTCTCTGCCTGTCTCTCTGCCTGTCCTCTCTGCCTGTCCTCTCTGCCTGTCCTCTCTGCATCTTCTTGCATTTGGCACTGCTGAAGGAGTTTCCCTCTCTCTTCGTCTCCATCACTACACTGTCACTCATCTTCCTCTCTTCCATCCTCCTCATCATCACCTTCATCCTGTAGAGGACCATGTGACCCGTCGACAGCAGACTATCGAGGGTGAGGGTGGGGGGTGATCCCTTCTCTCTGTGAAAGCTCTACATTCAGCTACGGATGGAGAAAGAAATGCAGAAAACTGAACACATTTGTTTTATGGCGGATGAAACTTTCAGAGGCAATGAATAAAAGTGATTTAGGTTTTTAGTGGAGGTTATGTTTCATTGAATTATTGTAGGAAACCCAACATGCTGCGCCCCCTGAGGGGCCCTGAGGGGCCCTGAGGGGTCCTGAGGGGTCCTGAGGGGTCCTGAGGGGTTCTGGCGTTCCTTTGTCTGGTTGTTACTTCATGGCTCATGAATGAATCATTGATGATGATTTTACATAAATTAATAAATAAAATCACATAAGGACTTTAAGTCAAAGCCGGATAACCTACCTCTGCCTCGGAACACAGACGGCTGGATCTTCCTCCTCCTCCTGGTCCTGGTCTCAGACCTGGACCTTGTCCTGGATGGACCTGGGACTCTCTCAGACCTGCTGGTCCTGGTCTCTGAGGACGGGCCAGCTGTGGACCGGGACCGGGCCTGGACCAGAGCAGACAGGATCAAACATGACGGTGCGAAAACGGGCTCGGAGGAACATTTCTCTGGTCGGGTGAGTCAGGTGTTAGCCAGACTAACTAAGTAAACACAAACCATAATACAAACTTCATATGTTAATCATCGGTGTGTGTTGTTGCTTTTCTAATTTTATAACTTTTTTGGACGTGTTGTTCATTTTCTTGGAATATTTCATTGCATTTGTGTTTTAGTCTACATCTTTGCAGCTGCAGCAGTTTCAGGATCTGGACCAGGATCAAATGGAGAGTGTCTCTAACTGACCTCAGACCAGGACTCTGCGGTCCGGGTCCGTCTCCTCCGGTCCGTCTGTGTCTCGGTAGATCCTGGATTAGTCTGGTCTGGGAGAATTAAACCCGGACCCCGTTCAGACCCTCTGGGCTTCCCAGTCCGGACCGAGGTCTGGGTCCTGGTCTTCCTGATCTGGGCCACTTTGACGTCAGCTCTGCAGAACCGGACCTCACCTCCGGACCTGAATCCAGCCTCTGATCCGGTCCCAGCAGCGGTCCTGGTTCTGCTTCCAGACAGAGACAAGCTGCAGAGTCAACATCAGTTTTCTGCAGCCCAGTCTCACGGCAGTTCGTGAAACGGTCACGTTGTTGAATCTATTGATTCGTGAACAGGACACGAATATATCGTTTATTTCGTGTAGTGATTACGAATTTTAATTTAATGTATTTAAATGGTAAGCATATTTCGTGATCACAGCATGACAACGGTAGGGAGTAGTATTAAAAGCCAATGATCCGCGTAGGGAGGTTGGTCGGGGGGGTGGACGGGTCAAACAACACAGGACTTTCACCCCGGAGAGCGGGGATGGCGTCCTGCGTGTTGCAGGACTTTCACCCCGGAGAGCGGGGATGGCGTCCAGCGTGTTGCAGGACTTTCACCCCGGAGAGCGGGGATGGCGTCCAGCGTGTTGCAGGACTTTCACCCCGGAGAGCGGGGATGGCGTCCAGCGTGTTGCAGGACTTTCACCCCGGAGAGCGGGGATGGCGTCCAGCGTGTTGCAGGACTTTCACCCCGGAGAGCGGGGACGGCGTCCCGCGTGTTGCAGGACTTTCACCCCGGAGAGCGGGGATGGCGTCCCGCGTTATTAACCACAACTGTCCCGTTGTTGTCGGCGTGTCGGCGCATGACGGTTCCTTTCCCAGTTCTTTTTTTTCCTAACCACAACTGTCCCGTTGTTGTGGCGTTTCATGTCCCCGTTGTTGCGTGCCACAGAGACCGTGGATCGTGTCTGTGCGCCTGGGGAACGCATCCCCGTGTGGCGGTCCGTCCGTTGTTGTTGCCGGCGTGTGGCGTTTAATTTCCCCGTGGCAGTACACAAAATGAAATACGTGACCTGTACACGAAATAATCGAGAAAATCGTGACCTGTACACGTATCAATAAATAAAAATAACGTGACCATTTCACGAACTGGCGTGAGACCGGGTTGATTACTGAGATGTAAAACACGGAGCTGAAACTATTACTGGATTAGTCATCAAAGTCATTCTTTTAGCCAAAATCCGATGAGTCTGTCAACAAATCATTGGTTAATTGATTTAATGGACAGTTTCTCCCAAAGAACCAGGCAACAGTCCACTTTACATCTGGTGTTTACCAGGTTTCTCCACATGAATCATTCAGCACGACACAAAGCATAAAGAATGACTCCAGAAATCTAAAGTCCAGTTCACACCAAAGATTGAGGACGAGATGAGAGTAAACTTTAGTCTCCGGTCTGCAGCGTTCTGAAAGCTGCCAGTTTCCACCAATCAGACGAGACGGTGGATCATCTCTCTGGACTTCTGCACTAACTTCAGACTTTTCTGGCTTTTTGTAGCTTAACATCATTTGTAGCGTCTTAACCAACCCAGTCTCACGGCAGTTCGTGAAATGATCACATTATTTAATCTATGGATTCTTATACAAGGACACATTTTTCTCGTTCTTTTCTTGTTGGTGTGGACGATTTTTAAAGTAATGTATTTACATGGGAAGCATGTTTCGTGATCACAGCACGACTACGGTAGCGAGTAGTATGAAATGCCAAAAGTCCACGTAGGGAAGTTTTTCCTCGCCACTGTCACACTAAATGCTTGCTCTTGGTGGACTTATTGAAGTGTTGGGTCTGTGTGACCTCCTCTATCTGTAAAGTGTCTTGAGATGACTCTTGTTATGATTTGATACTATAAAATAAAATGGAATTTTTGTTGACATTTTTTCAAAATAAATTGGAACTTTTTCCCGATCTTTTTTTATGTACAGTTCTTGTTTTTTATGCTTTTTCAACATTGTCATTTTTTTACTTTTTTTCATAGAAATGATTTAAACAGATTATTAATAAAAATAGTTGGAGATTAATTTAATAGTAGACAACTAATCCATTAATCTTTGCAGCTCTATACTGAAACTCTGAACTGAGACTCTGAACCTCCAGTTATTAATCAATGATGAATAATCAACCCAAACTCAATCTGCAGATTCAGCGTTGATCTAGAAGAGAATCCTGCAGAATTTATGACAGTTGACAGTTTTTCTGTTCGGGGAGGGAGGGGGCGGAGATGTTGGTAACCCTCCTGGTGTCCTCGGGTCAAATTTGACCCATTTTAAAAAAAGTTTTTATATCAGGAATTTGGGTTTCTTTCAACCAAATTGTCAAAAGAACAAACGTGTATGGTTCCCTACAACACTCTTCACATGTAAATTAAATGATCAGTTCACTACTTTCATTGAATTTGGGTGTTTTAATCAATTTTATAGTATTTGAAAAAATATTGATGAACGAATGTCAGAAAAAGCGCCGGAAAAAGAATCGACAAAAACATCAGAAAAAGTGACTAAAAACTTGGAAAAAAAGTGACTAAAAATGTCAAAACATTTCCAAAAACGTTTATATTTTTACACAGAAGAGCAAAGTTGCACGGTCGACGGGAAGACAACAGGAGGGTTAACATGTCGAGGATGTTTTAACATTCGGAGTTTTATTTTAATCTGCAGTTCAGCAACAGTGTTGTGTACACAAGTCCTAAACATGTTACTTTTAACAGAACGTAATGATAGTTCAGCTGATGGACATTCAGTCTGCTCTATCTGAAAACAGCTTAAAACTTAAACTGTGATAAGTTAAAATATGTTAAAGATATCACAAAGCTAAAAAAATACTATACTGCTTTAAGGTCTTTTTGATTGTTTAAAGTTTAAATTAAGTATCTAGCTGAAAATATGTGGAAGGAGTATCATTTTAAAGTGGATTAAGTTGAAGAGGATTTGAACATTCTTACCATCGGGTTTCATTGTAAAAAAACAAAAGTTGAAAAAGCTTAACATTTTAAAATGTATAAGAGGTTGTGGCCGGGTTAGCCAGTCAGTTGGTAGAGCGGGCGCACATGTATAGAGGTGCATGCCTCGTTGCAGAACGTCCAGGGTTTGAGTCTGACCTGGACGATTTCCTGTATGTCTTCCCCCTCTCTCTCTCCTTTCAAATCTAGCTGTCCTATCCATTAAAGACTGAAATGCCCAAAACAAATCTTCAAAAAACCAATATGTATAAGAGGTAGAAACAAGCAGAATCCTAGCCACAATGTCCTTTAAGAGCTGAACATTTTAAAATGGAAATGGTTCCTGTAGCTGAAAGTATGCAGAAGGCCAAAAAGTGTGGAAGAAGTCAGACCAATAACAATAATAAAGATTGGCATAACAATAGTGTGAATTCTTAACATTTTTTCAAGGTTGTTAATCTGGCAACACAGACACACCGGTCCGTATCAGTAGAGAAGTCTTTAAAACACAATAAAGACAAGACATAAACATGAGATCAAAGTGATTAAAAGCCAGACAGACATTTTGCTCCAATGTTTGCATAGATAAGTTTCACTCTGTGTGGGGTCAGTTATAGTTATAATAATGACATATTTTCAATACGTTTAACGACACATCAATCTCTACATAAAATTTCTCATCACAGCATTAAAGTGTGAAAGCGTCTGTTCTCACTAGAGGGTGACAATTCTTCGGGACTCCCGCGGTACGGGAGTCAATCTCACTGTTGGTAACGTGATAGGGACGGAATAGAGCGTAGAAATCAACGGGAGCGGGACGGAGCCGGAGATTAAATGAAAAAAATAACGCTACAATGCGGTGAGTGTGCCCAAAGGTTGCTAGGCATTCCTAGGCTACTTAGGATGCGGAAGGCAGCGATTCTTCTAACCTACCCCAAGTGTGAGAAGATCTTCGTTAGGAATGACGTAATGAAATGGCCTAGGCCTGCAGGTAATGCATGTATAGTGGAGTCTACATTTCCGAGGCAACCTCAGTGATTTGACCGCGATTAACCAAACATGCTACGGTGGGGGGGGGGGGGGGGGGGGCAACAAAATGGGAGCAGGACGGGATTCAGGAGTCTCTCACTCGGGATTTTGCAGGACAGGATTTCTTTTTTTTTTTTTGGGGGGGGGGGGGGGGGGGCAGTCACGTGATCGGGATAAGACGGGAGTATTTTCGTGGGCTCGGGATGGGATGCGAGTAACAATTGATTCCTGTGTCACCCTCTCGTTCTCACCGTCTGTGTTCTCTCTTCAGGTTCCTATCCAGATCTCCAGGATCTCTGTTCTCCTTACAGCCTCCTCCTGTCGTCCTCCTCTTCATCTCCTCCTCCTCTCTGCGCCTTCTCTTCCAGGCTGGAGGCTGACACTTGGCCTCCTGGTGCAGCTGGAGCACAGCTCTGGATCAACAGAATCAACATTTCCAGGATAAACTTCCTCTCTCTCTGTGTGTGTGCATTTCCATTCTCTAACTCTGTTCTCTTCGGAAAACAACAACAAATGTCGAGCTAGGGAGCTACACGCTACAAGCTATCAAGTTATGAAGAAGATGTAGATGTTTCAACAAGACATGTCTGGTCGGTTCTTTCAGGGAATGATTGTAAAGATTTATAAAGAATATGTTAGATCATTTCCTCCCTAACTGGGAGGTTTTATAAAGAATATGTTAGATAATTTCCTCTCTAACTGGGAGGTTTTATTAAGAATATGTCAGGTCATTTCCTCTCTAACTGGGAGGTATTGGGACTGATTGGTGGGATTGCTGTGGACGAAGTCCACACGGAGAGACACTGGTAAGAGCCAATGAGGTGTAACCATGTATCAGCTGATTTAAATAGCTCACATTACTGGATTGTGTCAACAGGTAACTTCTTTTAATATTGGATGTGGAGTTTTCTTTAGCGGAGTGCAAATGTTCCACCAGAACAAGTTCCTTCCTGAGATTATTTAGCAGAGACACCGTCACTGCGTCTGGAGCTTAGCCCCGCCCAGGACCATTGGGATTGGTCTAGACCAGGGGTTTTCAAATTGGGTGAATGTGAGCCTCCCCTTAGAGTTGGTAAAGACAGCCGGGCCCCCCCCCCTTCCCCAAAATGCCGTCCGCCTGCCCTAACCCACACACGCCTCTGCAGTAAATCTTTTGTGTGTTTGATGAGTTTCAATAACAACTGATAAAATGTAAATATTTTTTAATATTGTATTTTAAGACATTTTATTTCCACAACTTTTTTGAAAGTGCATTCATAAACGATTCTTTGCAACAGCAAATAATTTCCAACTTCATGCAGGCCTAATTGAGGCTACTTTGGGGGGGGGGGGGGGGGGGGGGGTTTGGGGGTCCACCCCCCAAAAATTTTGAGCATTAAACACTTAATTTCCTGCATTCTGGTGAATTTTGTATGCACCGATTTCTTCCTTTTTCTGAATTAATATGCTGGAAATATCTTTATGTAAAGGGAAACATAGATTACAATCCAAATATAAAACATAATGGAATATATAGCAGTAAGGCTCTCAGGCATTCAATATTACTTTCATCCATTTATTCTCCTGTAGATCTGCTTAACTAATTATATCTGAGTCAGCGCACATGTAGCCTAGAGGCATCATTTACTCTTACCTTCTATTTTGCATCTTTGGTTGAGGAAGTAACCTCAATTATACATTATTCATTTTAATATATTAATAACCCCTGGACTGTAATATTTCAGATGTTTGAGCAAGATTTCTGCTCATGTCCAAAACTTTGTGCACATTAAAAATATATCTCATCCCATCCGTGTTCTCGGAGATTTGGAGGAGTCGTGATATTTTGAGAAAAATAAAGTTATAATAGTCACAATATTTCAGAAAATAATCCACCTGCACCATAGCCTGCTGTGCATTACGTGATTGCTCTGCTGAGACGGTAGATCTCAGACCTCCTGACAGACTCAGAGCCCGTCTGGGTCTCTGGTCTCTGGATGAGACAATGTTTAGGGAAGTGGCTGAACGCTGCTCTACATCGGAGGTGGGAAACCAAAACTATGATGAAAATAAACGCAAGTGGTCCTCCACCTGCAGCCGTGATCTGTATCTGTTTTTAATCAGGGTCAGTGCTGAAGACCCCCACTGAAGGGGATCAGGACTTCCATAGCCTGGAGATCTGGGGGAACTGGCTCTCCACAGACGACCATGAAGGCGTGATGGACATTCCTCCCGGTCTCTGTCCCACTGCAGCAGAGGAGCAGCCTGGGACCCCGACCAGGTGAGACCTAACCTTAACTCAGGATCATGTTTCCTACGTGTTCTGCTGGGTCCTGCCTCCTCCCTTAATGCTGACTTCTGCTGACCGGGGACAAGGTAACAATGCTTTTAAAAGCTAACACAGTTACCGATATCAATAGAGCTGCAAACAGTTATTGTTTCTTTGAGTATCGCGCCTCCGCTGTGGCTCTTATTCTTAAACCAGAATAAGGGATTAAGCCGGAATATTAAAGTTATCCTGGATGAATTTAGCTTTGATTTGGTTGCACAAAAGCAGGTTGAATTAAACCCAGCCAAGTAACCATGGAGATTTACTCTTTGCAGCTAGCCTGCTCCAGAGCAGGCTAACAGCCGGGCCAACAGCCGGGCCAACAGCCGGGCCAAGATTAATCCTGGAGTCTGATGTGTTAAATCAGCTGCTGCTCTGATCCGAAATAAACGTGTTTAACAGTTATTCCGTTGTCTTCTGAATGTGTTCTGCTTTATTTTTATTAACATGCATTAGCCTACTTGTCACTACTGCTGTCACAAGTTTGATTTAAATCCTACTATTGCAGTTGTTTGGATGGTAAGAAATGGTTGCACTGGCACCGGAGATAAAGTGGGACAATGCGGAGGAAATGGGCTTTTCCTCTGCTGCTCTCCCCGTGAATTAGCCCCGAACAATGTGGAGAGGCGGGGGGAGGCAGGAGGATCCTCTCACACCGTGCCGCAGACTCTAAGGAGACTTTTAGCGTCAATAACGACGACAATGGCACCTGACGTCCGTATTTTACCAGATGGGAGTGAGAATGTGTTGGAATGCCACAAAGCTTCTTAATCTTTTTATTTTGGTGCCGTTACGCATCTTGGAGCTTGGGAGTGAGAAATAAAAACATGAATAATAACAGGCTATATTGTTTTACAGATATGCTTACAGTGTGTATTGAAGTCACTTACTTCTTTTTCTAGTTTTTGTCCAGTCATGTTTGTTCTGTATGAACATTAATTGTAGAAAGATATTTAGAATTAGACATAGCTTATAGAGATTGGTGCATATGGTTGTAAAACATATTCTCTCATTATGAGTAAGGGTTAGAAGTTAAGCCTAGTCCTTAGGATAAATTGCCCGAGGAACATGAATTCCCTCTGCTCACTTTTAAGGCAAAGTAGGCTAAATAATAAAACATTTTATTTATATAGTGCTTTACAGGCTCCTCAAAGACACTTTACAGTAAAACCAGCACATTTAGCACATAGACACAGATACAGCAATACAACCAACACATACAACAAGCGTATTAAAAGCAATTAAAACAGAGTGTACAACTTTGTAAAAATGTGGAGTGACTAGTAGGCCCTAAGTAAATCTTTTTAAATCTTTACGCATTCAGTCGGTCCACTATTGTCTTTTGGGCTTTTTCTCTCCTTTTTGCATATTACATGTTTCACCTCCTTGTAATTTTCAATTAACAGCTGCTGCTCAGCGGGTTAAACATATGCTGCACGCGTCTTCTCCATTTCTGCATCAGTAAATCTGTGATGATACCGTGGTCTATTTAAGAACGTGCACTTATCCCAGCTATCTACACCTGGCTTGACATATTTTCACCTTCTCATCCTGGCTCGGCAAACGTGCAACCGATTAAGCCGCGATGAGCGGACCACACTAAGTCAAGCTGCGCTTTTTCAGTTATCCTGGATTTCTTCATTCTACTTTTGTGCAACAGGCCCCCCGGTTTAGAGAAATGTAAACAACCCAGAGAGTTTATTCTCTTCTCCCAGAATGCATCTGTGGTGAAGCCAGACCTTCCTCCACAGTGCTGTGGAGGTAGAGCCGAACATGAGATGCTAGCAGACAAAACTCCAAAGTCTTTCAAACGAGACGACTTGCAATGTTTCTTCTGTTATTTCTCCATCACTTTTTAAAGAGTGAAGTCAGACTTTACTTTGGGGATGTTTTCAGGCGGATTATCAACATGACGACACCCAGGAACTGAGGGACAAACTGACTGTTTAAGTTCAGTTTGAATTCTGACCTGATGAAGAAATGAGCTGGAACAGGAAGTTAATCTGCAGCTCGTCACACTGATTGGAGCTAATGAGGAGGATTAATGGATTAATATATATACACACACACACACACACACACACACACACACACACACACACACACACACACACACACACACACACACACACAGACAGACAGACAGTTAAACACTTAAAGTTTGAAGAACACAGCAGCACGTCGTTGTTAAGTGTGCTTTGTGTGAGTTTAAAACGTCTGAAACATTAACTGTAATAAATGACCTTGTGTGTTATTAATATTAATCTGTTCACTAGATAATTAACACCTTCTGTTTATTTTCATTTGGTGAGTTTATGACTCCATAAATCTCCTCTTTTCTGAAAACTCTTAGAACACATTTTTACTACCAAACTTTCAGCTTTAAAGGTTATAAAGAAACGTTCAGCTCTTCTGACTGAACTTCAAGTCTCTGAGTTCAACTTTCAACTTGTTCAGCAGCTCTGATCTGTTAAAGATTCACTCACCTCTTCCTGCTGCACACAGACGGGTCCATGAAGATCTGCACTAACTAACCGTCTGTCTATCTAACCCACAGTCTATCTAACCAACAGTCTAACTATCCACAGTCTATCTAACGTGTTCCTCTCTTCTCTCTCTTCTCTTCTTTCTGCTGTTTGTGTTTCTGAAACCTTCCCTCTGAAGGAAAAAAATTCAAACCTGAAGCAGATTTTCAAGTTAAAACAAACACACGTGATTGTTTCCTTTCTGCACCTTCAACATAAAAGCTTCTTGTTTTCATCAAATAAAAATAACTTTTCTTCAGAAACAGAAAATGTTTCATTGCCACAATAAGTTACACCTAGCCTGGTACCAGACTCTGGTCCATTAGCCTGGTCCTACCAGACTCTGGTCCATTAGCCTGGTCCTACCAGACTCTGGTACTGTAGCCTGGTCCTACCAGACTCTGGTCCATTAGCCTGGTCCTACCAGACTCTGGTACAATAGCCTGGTCCTACCAGAATCTGGTACTGTAGCCTGGTCCTACCAGACTCCAGTCCATTAGCCTGGTCCTACCGGACTCTGGTACTGTAGCCTGGTCCTACCAGACTCCGGTCCATTAGCCTGGTCCTACCAGACTCTGGTACTGTAGCCTGGTCCTACCAGACTCTGATACTGTAGCCTGGTCCTACCAGACTCTGGTACTGTAGCCTGGTCCTACCAGACTCTGGTCCATTAGCCTGGTCCTACCAGACTCTGGTACTGTAGCCTGGTCCTACCAGACTCTGGTACTGTAGCCTGGTCCTACCAGACTCTGGTACATTAGCCTGGTCCTACCAGACTCTGGTACTGTAGCCTGGTCCTACCAGACTCTGGTACATTAGCCTGGTCCTACCAGACTCTGTTACACTAGCCCTGTTGAGGTTTAAAACTATTGGATCTGCCCAGAGCCACTCTGGATCTGCCATAATCAATCGCTAACGTTTGGTCGTGATGTCAGCTTAGCATCGCTAGCGTTAGCCTTAGCCAACTCCTTCACCACTTACGGAGCGAGCTGGAAAATCTAACTTTTTCCGAACCCCGTGGGGAGGAGGGCCACAACATCATGGCCCCCAACACAGCTCAGCAAAGATTGTTCTTGCTCGGGCTTTAACTTCTGGATATTCAGCAGCGTTGCCACAACGGACTGAATGGCTTCGCTCGCATCTTTCTCCGCCGCCATTACGGAACTACAACTCAAACTAGTGCACGACCTCAACGTCATCGTTCTCAGCCACTCCCTCTGTTCGCTGATTGGACCCGTTAAGATTTGGCCGAAAAAACCCGCAAATATACTGCAAACCCAGACATAGTACTGAAGGAAAATTTAAAATTGAGCAGAAGTACGTAGGAGGGCGGAGCGAGGCTAAGTTACACTTTGGTGATTGGTGCAAACATAAACAAACATATTAACATTAACATGAAATAAACGATAAATACAGAAAAAAAACAAATACATACACACAAAGTAACAGTTGCATAAGAAAAGAGGCTGAAAGGTTGAGTGCAGAATATATAATAATGTTTAATGGGCAGACGTATAGTCCATGATGAAGGTTAAATAAAAACAAAATTTTGGCAAAAACAATCTCCCCATCTGTTTAGCATGTACTCAGCAGCTGTTTCCGGAGCTTTTGATCGTATCACATGATCTTCTTCAGCAGAAGTTTCTTCCTCTGTTTTAGAAGAGGCACAAACAGAACAAGCACGTTTCCACACTGCCTCCCAAACTTTCGTCTGTCATAAATAACGTCACACAGGTCACTTCTCTGTGTTTCTTTCCATCCGTAGTAAACATTTTGAAGGTGTTTTGTTCAGGATCAATTAAATCTGTGTGGGAAACCGAACCAGATGGTTGGGGGTTAAGGCGGGCCAGTTCCCCCGTAAAATTAAGCCACGACCCCCCTACCAGTGGCAAATAGTGATATACATTTACATTTATCCCCAAAGATGGATATTATTGATTTGCAGTGATAACACTGAATGAGTGTGTTTATATGTGGGTATTGTTTGTCTTTAGGAGAACCAAACCTATGGGGGGGGGGGGGACTCAGTGTGAAAGGTTTCTGTGCGTCATGAATTTTTAGGATGCTATATATATAAAAAAAAAAATAATAATAAATACGAACATTTGTGACTCTGTGTGCAAGGATCGTAAGACTTGTGATTCAACCGTGTGTGACTTCCTCCCACCTCTGTTAGGAACTGATCCAGACTCTGTTTCAACAACAGGCTTTTACTGTGAAAAACTGTCCTCGGTCTCCTGTGGTGTTGATTCGGGGTGATTGATGAGGTCACTTCCTGCTGCTCAAATAGCAGAGAGCATGTCCACATGTGTTTGTTATTAAAAGAGGGGGAGAAACAAACTAAACTCCACTCAGAAATCTGATGATTTCACTTTCAAATCTTCCTGGTCAGTTAGGAAAACATTCCAGAAAAAGTCCTGCTTTGAAAATGTTCCTTCAGTACAATTCTGTCAGTGTGATCAGTAAAATGTACTTAAATTATATCATTACATCAGAGATGGAAGAAGAAATCAGATCATTTTCAAGTAAAAGCACTAATACCACACTCATCAAGGGCACATTCAATCTCAAAACGCTGTGCACTGTTTGCTACCGTTTGCGGTTCCAACGACATGTTTCCTCGAAATGGGCTTTGAGATGTTTTCTCTCCTTTAGTGGATGTATCACAAGTGATACCCAATCAGTAGCAACATGTCTGTTCACCCCCGTTTCACTTTAATAAATGCTTTGCTATGTTTTGTCGGGTCTGACCGTGCCCCAGTTGATGAGTTGGTGAAAACTAACCAAAATAGTTGGTTTAGTCCAAAATTGAGCAGTTCTTCCAGCATAGTTGGCTTAAAAGCGTATCTCTTCATCAGGTCTTTGGGTGCACATCCAAGGGTGAATGCTGCATTCACAGCTGCCCAAACCACCCAGCACTGAGAGGGAAACTACATGAGGCGGGGGGGTGAGAAAGCAGCCTTGGACTATGACAAACTGCTGCACTTTTAACTGTTTCCTGATGTTTTATAGACTCAGTGATTGATTACTAGAGAAATATGATCCAGAGCTCTTCAGCGTTATAGCTCAGCCAAAACACACACCTCCAGATTCAAGGATATTTTTTTATTAAGAAAGAAACACACACACACTTGCCTCTAACAATGTGCAATATGAGTCTATTATTTGACAACTTTACTATTTACTCTAGTGGAAAATGTTTAAATGTTCACATTCTCTGCTCTACGTTGTTGTTAATGTGTTTTTATGTTTGCACCATAGAGTGGTATGTTTTAACTTTCGTTGGATTTAGACTTACTAAAAAGATAAAGTCAGTTCTGATTCTGCTTCAGCCCCTCTCCAGAGGCTACCTTTGACAGAAAGTTATATGGAATTGAATAACGGTTAAGTTTTAACATTTTCATTTTCATCTATCATTGGTGAAGGCCAAAAATGATTCTTACATTATCGACTTACATAACATTTCATATAACTAAAATGTGTGTCATAGCCCAATATTTCTCAAAGAGTGAGTACATTTAGTAAAATAATAGTTTTGATTAAATGAAAAACAGTAGCTGCGTTCGGTTCCACAATGTATATAAACAGTACTCCCTATTCAGGGAATGTCGATAAGGGAAATTCCTCCACTCAGAACAACCTGCAACATCACCAAAGCAGTCATCACTTCCTCTTTGCGTTACCCTGGTAACAATACTGGTAATCAATACTGGTCAGGTAACAGAGCATCAGAATTAGGCATACCATCAGGGGCCATGTGCTTCACCTTTTCCATTAAGGATAACAGGGGACTCTCCCTCTTGCAGCTTCCTAGAAGAAAAACTTTCCTGCAGTGCAACATCGGTCCTGGAGCTGCCATACAATTATGTGAAAATATCCGGTACTTATCCCTATCTGCCCTCGGCCAGATCTGAATCTCATCCCTTGCTTCACCATCTTTGTGGTCCAAAATAATGTAATTCTGATTGGTGAAGTATGTCCAGATTTTAACCTGTGTATTTCTGTAGTTTGTAAACACAGCAAGCTGGATATCTCCCATTCAAACCATCAGATGAACACAACATGATTCATCAAAAGGTCCATTTAAACCACAGCTAGGGGCCAAATGGGGGCCCTCAGTCAGGTTTACTTAAAGGCATACTGTGTAACTTTTCCATCTTCGTTCCCCCTACAGGTTGTCTCATTGGAACTAAAGCCGCGCGAGCTGTAGTTCCAATGAGACAACCTGTAGGGGGACCGAAGAGGGAAAAGTTACGTAGTATGCCTTTAAATATGAAGAGAGTTTAAAGTTCCAATAAAGAACCCATTTGAAGGAAAGTGCTCTGGTTTATTGGCATTTATTTAAACCAATCACCATCGTCTTGGGCAGCTCTGAGCTCCGGACGGAGCCATGGTGCCTCTACTAAATAGTCTCAGTAAGGAACTTGTTTTGGTGGAACATGTGGACGTTCAAAAGTAGTTTTAGTCGTGCAACAGAAACCTCAGATTGGACAGACGACAGGTACGTGCTCAGTCGGATCATAACATGCATTAAACTGTGCAGAACATTTGAAACTAAAGATGCCTGACAGAATCAATAGATTGATTACTAATCAATATAATGGTTAGTTGCAGCTGTAGTTGAGTCTCCTGTGAACTTGATCTTTCTGCTGATGTTCACACATTGAGAGGAAACAGCGTTAATCTGATGGAACGTCAGAAACCACAATCCTAAAATCTGTCATCTGTGTGTGTGTGTGTGTGTGTGTGTGTGTGTCTGTGTGTCTGTGTGTGTGTGTGTGTGTTCTGTGTGTCTGTGTGTGTGTGTGTGTGTGTGTGTGTGTGTGTGTGTGTGTGTGTGAGAGAGAGACTGTGCTAGCGTTAATCTGATGGAACATGTCAGAAACCACTGTCCTACAATCTGTCATCTGTGTGTGTGTGTGTGTGTGTGTGTGTGTGTGTGTCTGTGTGTCTGTGTCTGTGTGTGTGTGTGTGTGTCTGTGTGTCTGTGTGTGTGTGTGTGTGTGTGTGTGTGTCTGTGTGTCTGTGTGTGTGTGTGTGTGTGTGTGTGTGTGTGTGTGTGTGTGTGTGTGTGTGAGAGAGAGACTGTGCTAGCGTTAATCTGATGGAACATGTCAGAAACCACAGTCCTACAATCTGTCATCTGTGTGTGTGTGTGTGTGTGTGTGTGTGTCTGTGTGTCTGTGTCTGTGTGTGTGTGTGTGTGTGTGTGTGTCTGTGTGTCTGTGTGTGTGTGTGTGTGTGTGTGTGTGTGTGTGTGAGAGAGAGACTGTGCTAGCGTTAATCTGATGGAACATGTCAGAAACCACAGTC
This sequence comes from Zingel zingel, assembly GCA_023566125.1. Taxonomy (NCBI): domain Eukaryota; kingdom Metazoa; phylum Chordata; class Actinopteri; order Perciformes; family Percidae; genus Zingel; species Zingel zingel. Next base: position 221,851 of record CM042314.1, on the reverse strand, counting down.
CTACAATCTGTCATCTGTGTGCAGCTTTTTATCAGAGCATCAGTTTCTCAGAGATTCAGTTCAGAGAAGTTCCCTTCAGTCCACAGAGTGGAAACATCACCTTTAATGGAGCCATCAGAGACACACAGAAACACAAGCACAATCTTTTTCCTAATATAGTTCTGTCAAACTTCATCATGACTAACTCTAACCCTAAAACTACAACACCCAGTTCAGCATCAGTGAGAGCCAGCTGCCAGCAATCCAGCAGGTGACTGGAGGTTACCGAGGCAGAGACAGAGACTACTTCTATCACAGAGTTTGGAAGCTTTGGTTGACTGTTAAAGAAAACACCATTTGTTGGTTTCCGGCCGCCTTCTTTTCAACACCCACATTTGGGTGGAGTAAGCAACGGCTTTCAGCTGCACGGCTTCTAGGAAGGCTGCCCTCTGTATATGGTTTTCTGGTTCTGGTTCAAGTGAGGAGCGTTCAAGCGGTATGAGCTTGCACAGCACCATGCTGAGTGGGATGTTTTATGTGCATGCGGGTCAGTTTCACAGTTTGTTTAAAAAAATAAATGTTAATGAACGTTTCAAAACTGCACTGAAACTGGGATACAGCATCATTGGCTTCCCAGCAATAAACCCGCCAAGTGTGAAGTAGATCAGGGGGGTATTGCACAAAAGGAGAATTTCTAAATCCAGGATAACTGATAAAGCGAGGCTTGACCTAGTCTAATCTGTGCAGCCTGGCTTGGTGCATTTCACAAAGGCCAAGTCAGGCTGAAGGGCCATTCATATTGTACGCGCAAACGGCAGCGCTGCGCTATGAAACCCATTATTGTCAATGGCTTGTGCGCGCAAGAACTGGCAAAGCGCAGCGTAAGTGGCATGTTGCGGCTGGCCACTCTTGCATGTGCCGTGGTCAAAGTTCAACATGGTTCAACTTTGACCGCGGCACGCGCAAGAGCGGTCGCAGTGCGCTATGACGTGCATTCAAGTGTCTGAAAAACAACAACAACAAAAACACAGAATACACGTGGATCCACAAACGGAACATGGACGAGAGGTTGATTTTGGCCGTCAGCGATCTCCCAGAGCTGTATAGGCTATGACACAAGTTCCAGGTCGTACAGAGACCTCGGACGCAAAACTATGCTGTGGTGCACTTCTCCTGCCTGCCTGCCTGCTCTCTGCATGTGGGTCCAATTATTCCCTGCTACACAACAAAAATCACTGCTGAGTGAACAGGAAAGGCAGCATGATTAATAAATCCTGGCTGTTAGCCTGGTCAGGCGCAGGCTAGCTATACAGAATAAATCTCTAAAGTAACTTAGGTGCCTGTGCTTTTGTGCAACCAATTCAAGGCTAAATTCATCCAGGATAACTGGAATATCCTGGCTTAATCCCTTATCCTGTTTTTTTGCATTAGCCCTCTGATGAACAGATTTCGAGATATTTTAAAAACACACACAGAGGGTCCTTTTATTAAAGCTTATTTAGGTAGGGACAGATATATATAGGTAATTTGGATAAATGCGCGTTCACGGCTTTCCTTAACAGACCGCGAGGTCGATAACAAATTTACTTAAGCTAAATTGGAGATATACGCATTGTTCATACTTTGCACAGAGTGAGCAGCAGCTTCTTGTAGAAGTATTACGTGAAACACATTTGTAAAAAAAAGAAACACAGTCGCTGTAATGAAACAGCGAGAGAAAGCCTGGCAGACGATTGCGGACCGACTGAATGCATAAGTAGCCTAAAAATATACATGCTCTGAATTTAATCATAATCATTCCAAGGGTTCAAGGATTAGGCCACTAATCGTTTGCACAAATTAACCGTTGTACTCTTTGATAATGTTACTCAGGAAATGTACTATGAAGATCAACTTTCTACAACGCTAGAATATGATGCGTTAATATGTCTTTCACTTTGTTTCTCCCTCTCTCTCATGGGCTAAAATATAAATTTCCTAAGTCATATTAACTTCCACTGCTCACTTTTAATGCAAAGCGTCAAATGACAGTGGCTCATTGAATGGTTTCAGTTAAGAGCAGTAGTTCGTAAATGTATATTTTTAGACTATCATTCAGTCGGTCCACTATTATCTGCTAAGCTTTTTCTCATGTGTTTTTTTTTTTATAGAGGACGAGTTTCCTTCTTTACATATTATATGCTTTGCTCCCTTGTATATACTGTATGGACGTAGAAAAGAAAGACACTGAAGAAATTGGACTCTAAAATCTAGAAACTAGACAGATAATTAATGATAAATGTCATGCACACTGTAAACATGAATGTAACCCAGCAAAATATAAGGTCAGAAACCATAGAGGTGTCCTCTCCCTGTTGTTAGCCTACAACAATAGATAGTTATGTATTGCTTCAGTAAACCAAGACTATAATTTGGCAGGATTGTACAATTAGGATATGTTATTAAAATGTACAATCCTCCCAAATTATAGTTGTTAAAGAATACAAAAAATAATTAATCAACTAAAATAATTGAAGGTCCATTGGTCCACTATAGAAACACACATGTACAACACTTTATATATTGCCCTTAGTAACTGACTTCATTTAAAACCCATTTCAAATTGTATCAGCCTTTTCTAATTATCTCAACAACTGCCATAATATATTCATTAAACTTCTAACAACAATATGAACAGCAGTCTTCATACAGCAATAACAGTATGACTGTCCCATGAATAATTAACTAATGGTCACAACTTTAAATAATAACAGCACTCAGTTAACATCTGTGTCAAAGTGACATGGGCTAAATGAGATGTATTCCAGTAAAGCTCCGCCTCTTCCTGTATGCAGATCCAACCTGAGGACAGCACATGTGATGATCAGAGCAGAGAGCAGACAGACGGGAAGACGGACCCAGAGAGACCCTCCACCTGGACATGGATCACCTGCTGCTGCTGCTGCTGCTGTGGAGCTCAGGTACCGCTCTGCTTTAAACACGTCTCTTCTTATCATTCATTGATTCTTTATTTCCTCTCAGACACACAGAGTGCCTCGTGGCTTCATAACACACCAACGTCTCAGTGCAGTGTTCAAACATTTCATATTCACATATCGATCTTTGAATCAGAGACAGAGAAAGAAAAGACAAAAAGGGAAAATGGATTTAGTCAAATCGTTAGAATCCTTCAGATTTTCATCAAATCAAACCACGTTTCTGATTCTATTTTTAGTCCGTTGTTATTTCTGTAACATCCAACCTTAACCCTAATTATTTAACCAAACACGGAACTACTGATACCATATCAGAAATGATAACTTCACTGATCGTCAGAACCAGACAGAATCTGCAGATTGTTGAACAGTTATCAGAGATGATAGTCTTGTTGTTATGTTTTAAATGTGTTTAAGTCTGTGGGAAATTCTGCATCGTAACATTCTGGCGCCCTGCTGATAATCAGTAATCATCGTGCGGTTTTTATCGATAAGCGGGAAATTGTGCAGAAAGTTCTGCGGTGACTCCTCCTCATGACAGCTTAACAGGAAACGCTGCAGCATGTGATCAGAGGATCAGTGGATATCTCCCATTCAAACCATCAGATGAACACAACATGATTCATCAAAAGGTCCATTTAAACCACAGCTAGGGGCCAAATGGGGGCCCTCAGTCAGGTTTACTTAAAGGCATACTGTGTAACTTTTCCATCTTCGTTCCCCCTACAGGTTGTCTCATTGGAACTAAAGCCGCGCGAGCTGTAGTTCCAATGAGACAACCTGTAGGGGGACCGAAGAGGGAAAAGTTACGTAGTATGCCTTTAAATATGAAGAGAGTTTAAAGTTCCAATAAAGAACCCATTTGAAGGAAAGTGCTCTGGTTTATTGGCATTTATTTAAACCAATCACCATCGTCTTGGGCAGCTCTGAGCTCCGGACGGAGCCATGGTGCCTCTACTAAATAGTCTCAGTAAGGAACTTGTTTTGGTGGAACATGTGGACGTTCAAAAGTAGTTTTAGTCGTGCAACAGAAACCTCAGATTGGACAGACGACAGGTACGTGCTCAGTCGGATCATAACATGCATTAAACTGTGCAGAACATTTGAAACTAAAGATGCCTGACAGAATCAATAGATTGATTACTAATCAATATAATGGTTAGTTGCAGCTGTAGTTGAGTCTCCTGTGAACTTGATCTTTCTGCTGATGTTCACACATTGAGAGGAAACAGCGTTAATCTGATGGAACGTCAGAAACCACAATCCTAAAATCTGTCATCTGTGTGTGTGTGTGTGTGTGTGTGTGTGTGTCTGTGTGTCTGTGTGTGTGTGTGTGTGTGTGTTCTGTGTGTCTGTGTGTGTGTGTGTGTGTGTGTGTGTGTGTGTGTGTGTGTGTGAGAGAGAGACTGTGCTAGCGTTAATCTGATGGAACATGTCAGAAACCACTGTCCTACAATCTGTCATCTGTGTGTGTGTGTGTGTGTGTGTGTGTCTGTGTGTCTGTGTCTGTGTGTGTGTGTGTGTGTCTGTGTGTCTGTGTGTGTGTGTGTGTGTGTCTGTGTGTCTGTGTGTCTGTGTGTGTGTGTGTGTGTGTGTGTGTGTGTGTGTGTGTGTGTGTGTGTGTGTGTGTGAGAGAGAGACTGTGCTAGCGTTAATCTGATGGAACATGTCAGAAACCACAGTCCTACAATCTGTCATCTGTGTGTGTGTGTGTGTCTGTGTGTCTGTGTCTGTGTGTGTGTGTGTGTGTGTGTGTGTCTGTGTGTCTGTGTGTGTGTGTGTGTGTGTGTGTGTGTGTGTGTGAGAGAGAGACTGTGCTAGCGTTAATCTGATGGAACATGTCAGAAACCACAGTCCTACAATCTGTCATCTGTGTGCAGCTTTTTATCAGAGCATCAGTTTCTCAGAGATTCAGTTCAGAGAAGTTCCCTTCAGTCCACAGAGTGGAAACATCACCTTTAATGGAGCCATCAGAGACACACAGAAACACAAGCACAATCTTTTTCCTAATATAGTTCTGTCAAACTTCATCATGACTAACTCTAACCCTAAAACTACAACACCCAGTTCAGCATCAGTGAGAGCCAGCTGCCAGCAATCCAGCAGGTGACTGGAGGTTACCGAGGCAGAGACAGAGACTACTTCTATCACAGAGTTTGGAAGCTTTGGTTGACTGTTAAAGAAAACACCATTTGTTGGTTTCCGGCCGCCTTCTTTTCAACACCCACATTTGGGTGGAGTAAGCAACGGCTTTCAGCTGCACGGCTTCTAGGAAGGCTGCCCTCTGTATATGGTTTTCTGGTTCTGGTTCAAGTGAGGAGCGTTCAAGCGGTATGAGCTTGCACAGCACCATGCTGAGTGGGATGTTTTATGTGCATGCGGGTCAGTTTCACAGTTTGTTTAAAAAAATAAATGTTAATGAACGTTTCAAAACTGCACTGAAACTGGGATACAGCATCATTGGCTTCCCAGCAATAAACCCGCCAAGTGTGAAGTAGATCAGGGGGGTATTGCACAAAAGGAGAATTTCTAAATCCAGGATAACTGATAAAGCGAGGCTTGACCTAGTCTAATCTGTGCAGCCTGGCTTGGTGCATTTCACAAAGGCCAAGTCAGGCTGAAGGGCCATTCATATTGTACGCGCAAACGGCAGCGCTGCGCTATGAAACCCATTATTGTCAATGGCTTGTGCGCGCAAGAACTGGCAAAGCGCAGCGTAAGTGGCATGTTGCGGCTGGCCACTCTTGCATGTGCCGTGGTCAAAGTTCAACATGGTTCAACTTTGACCGCGGCACGCGCAAGAGCGGTCGCAGTGCGCTATGACGTGCATTCAAGTGTCTGAAAAACAACAACAACAAAAACACAGAATACACGTGGATCCACAAACGGAACATGGACGAGAGGTTGATTTTGGCCGTCAGCGATCTCCCAGAGCTGTATAGGCTATGACACAAGTTCCAGGTCGTACAGAGACCTCGGACGCAAAACTATGCTGTGGTGCACTTCTCCTGCCTGCCTGCCTGCTCTCTGCATGTGGGTCCAATTATTCCCTGCTACACAACAAAAATCACTGCTGAGTGAACAGGAAAGGCAGCATGATTAATAAATCCTGGCTGTTAGCCTGGTCAGGCGCAGGCTAGCTATACAGAATAAATCTCTAAAGTAACTTAGGTGCCTGTGCTTTTGTGCAACCAATTCAAGGCTAAATTCATCCAGGATAACTGGAATATCCTGGCTTAATCCCTTATCCTGTTTTTTTGCATTAGCCCTCTGATGAACAGATTTCGAGATATTTTAAAAACACACACAGAGGGTCCTTTTATTAAAGCTTATTTAGGTAGGGACAGATATATATAGGTAATTTGGATAAATGCGCGTTCACGGCTTTCCTTAACAGACCGCGAGGTCGATAACAAATTTACTTAAGCTAAATTGGAGATATACGCATTGTTCATACTTTGCACAGAGTGAGCAGCAGCTTCTTGTAGAAGTATTACGTGAAACACATTTGTAAAAAAAAGAAACACAGTCGCTGTAATGAAACAGCGAGAGAAAGCCTGGCAGACGATTGCGGACCGACTGAATGCATAAGTAGCCTAAAAATATACATGCTCTGAATTTAATCATAATCATTCCAAGGGTTCAAGGATTAGGCCACTAATCGTTTGCACAAATTAACCGTTGTACTCTTTGATAATGTTACTCAGGAAATGTACTATGAAGATCAACTTTCTACAACGCTAGAATATGATGCGTTAATATGTCTTTCACTTTGTTTCTCCCTCTCTCTCATGGGCTAAAATATAAATTTCCTAAGTCATATTAACTTCCACTGCTCACTTTTAATGCAAAGCGTCAAATGACAGTGGCTCATTGAATGGTTTCAGTTAAGAGCAGTAGTTCGTAAATGTATATTTTTAGACTATCATTCAGTCGGTCCACTATTATCTGCTAAGCTTTTTCTCATGTGTTTTTTTTTTTATAGAGGACGAGTTTCCTTCTTTACATATTATATGCTTTGCTCCCTTGTATATACTGTATGGACGTAGAAAAGAAAGACACTGAAGAAATTGGACTCTAAAATCTAGAAACTAGACAGATAATTAATGATAAATGTCATGCACACTGTAAACATGAATGTAACCCAGCAAAATATAAGGTCAGAAACCATAGAGGTGTCCTCTCCCTGTTGTTAGCCTACAACAATAGATAGTTATGTATTGCTTCAGTAAACCAAGACTATAATTTGGCAGGATTGTACAATTAGGATATGTTATTAAAATGTACAATCCTCCCAAATTATAGTTGTTAAAGAATACAAAAAATAATTAATCAACTAAAATAATTGAAGGTCCATTGGTCCACTATAGAAACACACATGTACAACACTTTATATATTGCCCTTAGTAACTGACTTCATTTAAAACCCATTTCAAATTGTATCAGCCTTTTCTAATTATCTCAACAACTGCCATAATATATTCATTAAACTTCTAACAACAATATGAACAGCAGTCTTCATACAGCAATAACAGTATGACTGTCCCATGAATAATTAACTAATGGTCACAACTTTAAATAATAACAGCACTCAGTTAACATCTGTGTCAAAGTGACATGGGCTAAATGAGATGTATTCCAGTAAAGCTCCGCCTCTTCCTGTATGCAGATCCAACCTGAGGACAGCACATGTGATGATCAGAGCAGAGAGCAGACAGACGGGAAGACGGACCCAGAGAGACCCTCCACCTGGACATGGATCACCTGCTGCTGCTGCTGCTGTGGAGCTCAGGTACCGCTCTGCTTTAAACACGTCTCTTCTTATCATTCATTGATTCTTTATTTCCTCTCAGACACACAGAGTGCCTCGTGGCTTCATAACACACCAACGTCTCAGTGCAGTGTTCAAACATTTCATATTCACATATCGATCTTTGAATCAGAGACAGAGAAAGAAAAGACAAAAAGGGAAAATGGATTTAGTCAAATCGTTAGAATCCTTCAGATTTTCATCAAATCAAACCACGTTTCTGATTCTATTTTTAGTCCGTTGTTATTTCTGTAACATCCAACCTTAACCCTAATTATTTAACCAAACACGGAACTACTGATACCATATCAGAAATGATAACTTCACTGATCGTCAGAACCAGACAGAATCTGCAGATTGTTGAACAGTTATCAGAGATGATAGTCTTGTTGTTATGTTTTAAATGTGTTTAAGTCTGTGGGAAATTCTGCATCGTAACATTCTGGCGCCCTGCTGATAATCAGTAATCATCGTGCGGTTTTTATCGATAAGCGGGAAATTGTGCAGAAAGTTCTGCGGTGACTCCTCCTCATGACAGCTTAACAGGAAACGCTGCAGCATGTGATCAGAGGATCAGTGGATATCTCCCATTCAAACCATCAGATGAACACAACATGATTCATCAAAAGGTCCATTTAAACCACAGCTAGGGGCCAAATGGGGGCCCTCAGTCAGGTTTACTTAAAGGCATACTGTGTAACTTTTCCATCTTCGTTCCCCCTACAGGTTGTCTCATTGGAACTAAAGCCGCGCGAGCTGTAGTTCCAATGAGACAACCTGTAGGGGGACCGAAGAGGGAAAAGTTACGTAGTATGCCTTTAAATATGAAGAGAGTTTAAAGTTCCAATAAAGAACCCATTTGAAGGAAAGTGCTCTGGTTTATTGGCATTTATTTAAACCAATCACCATCGTCTTGGGCAGCTCTGAGCTCCGGACGGAGCCATGGTGCCTCTACTAAATAGTCTCAGTAAGGAACTTGTTTTGGTGGAACATGTGGACGTTCAAAAGTAGTTTTAGTCGTGCAACAGAAACCTCAGATTGGACAGACGACAGGTACGTGCTCAGTCGGATCATAACATGCATTAAACTGTGCAGAACATTTGAAACTAAAGATGCCTGACAGAATCAATAGATTGATTACTAATCAATATAATGGTTAGTTGCAGCTGTAGTTGAGTCTCCTGTGAACTTGATCTTTCTGCTGATGTTCACACATTGAGAGGAAACAGCGTTAATCTGATGGAACGTCAGAAACCACAATCCTAAAATCTGTCATCTGTGTGTGTGTGTGTGTGTGTGTGTGTGTGTCTGTGTGTCTGTGTGTGTGTGTGTGTGTGTGTTCTGTGTGTCTGTGTGTGTGTGTGTGTGTGTGTGTGTGTGTGTGTGTGTGTGTGAGAGAGAGACTGTGCTAGCGTTAATCTGATGGAACATGTCAGAAACCACTGTCCTACAATCTGTCATCTGTGTGTGTGTGTGTGTGTGTGTGTGTCTGTGTGTCTGTGTCTGTGTGTGTGTGTGTGTGTCTGTGTGTCTGTGTGTGTGTGTGTGTGTGTCTGTGTGTCTGTGTGTCTGTGTGTGTGTGTGTGTGTGTGTGTGTGTGTGTGTGTGTGTGTGTGTGTGTGTGTGTGTGAGAGAGAGACTGTGCTAGCGTTAATCTGATGGAACATGTCAGAAACCACAGTCCTACAATCTGTCATCTGTGTGTGTGTGTGTGTGTGTGTGTGTGTCTGTGTGTCTGTGTCTGTGTGTGTGTGTGTGTGTGTGTGTGTCTGTGTGTCTGTGTGTGTGTGTGTGAGAGAGAGACTGTGCTAGCGTTAATCTGATGGAACATGTCAGAAACCACAGTCCTACAATCTGTCATCTGTGTGCAGCTTTTTATCAGAGCATCAGTTTCTCAGAGATTCAGTTCAGAGAAGTTCCCTTCAGTCCACAGAGTGGAAACATCACCTTTAATGGAGCCATCAGAGACACACAGAAACACAAGCACAATCTTTTTCCTAATATAGTTCTGTCAAACTTCATCATGACTAACTCTAACCCTAAAACTACAACACCCAGTTCAGCATCAGTGAGAGCCAGCTGCCAGCAATCCAGCAGGTGACTGGAGGTTACCGAGGCAGAGACAGAGACTACTTCTATCACAGAGTTTGGAAGCTTTGGTTGACTGTTAAAGAAAACACCATTTGTTGGTTTCCGGCCGCCTTCTTTTCAACACCCACATTTGGGTGGAGTAAGCAACGGCTTTCAGCTGCACGGCTTCTAGGAAGGCTGCCCTCTGTATATGGTTTTCTGGTTCTGGTTCAAGTGAGGAGCGTTCAAGCGGTATGAGCTTGCACAGCACCATGCTGAGTGGGATGTTTTATGTGCATGCGGGTCAGTTTCACAGTTTGTTTAAAAAAATAAATGTTAATGAACGTTTCAAAACTGCACTGAAACTGGGATACAGCATCATTGGCTTCCCAGCAATAAACCCGCCAAGTGTGAAGTAGATCAGGGGGGTATTGCACAAAAGGAGAATTTCTAAATCCAGGATAACTGATAAAGCGAGGCTTGACCTAGTCTAATCTGTGCAGCCTGGCTTGGTGCATTTCACAAAGGCCAAGTCAGGCTGAAGGGCCATTCATATTGTACGCGCAAACGGCAGCGCTGCGCTATGAAACCCATTATTGTCAATGGCTTGTGCGCGCAAGAACTGGCAAAGCGCAGCGTAAGTGGCATGTTGCGGCTGGCCACTCTTGCATGTGCCGTGGTCAAAGTTCAACATGGTTCAACTTTGACCGCGGCACGCGCAAGAGCGGTCGCAGTGCGCTATGACGTGCATTCAAGTGTCTGAAAAACAACAACAACAAAAACACAGAATACACGTGGATCCACAAACGGAACATGGACGAGAGGTTGATTTTGGCCGTCAGCGATCTCCCAGAGCTGTATAGGCTATGACACAAGTTCCAGGTCGTACAGAGACCTCGGACGCAAAACTATGCTGTGGTGCACTTCTCCTGCCTGCCTGCCTGCTCTCTGCATGTGGGTCCAATTATTCCCTGCTACACAACAAAAATCACTGCTGAGTGAACAGGAAAGGCAGCATGATTAATAAATCCTGGCTGTTAGCCTGGTCAGGCGCAGGCTAGCTATACAGAATAAATCTCTAAAGTAACTTAGGTGCCTGTGCTTTTGTGCAACCAATTCAAGGCTAAATTCATCCAGGATAACTGGAATATCCTGGCTTAATCCCTTATCCTGTTTTTTTGCATTAGCCCTCTGATGAACAGATTTCGAGATATTTTAAAAACACACACAGAGGGTCCTTTTATTAAAGCTTATTTAGGTAGGGACAGATATATATAGGTAATTTGGATAAATGCGCGTTCACGGCTTTCCTTAACAGACCGCGAGGTCGATAACAAATTTACTTAAGCTAAATTGGAGATATACGCATTGTTCATACTTTGCACAGAGTGAGCAGCAGCTTCTTGTAGAAGTATTACGTGAAACACATTTGTAAAAAAAAGAAACACAGTCGCTGTAATGAAACAGCGAGAGAAAGCCTGGCAGACGATTGCGGACCGACTGAATGCATAAGTAGCCTAAAAATATACATGCTCTGAATTTAATCATAATCATTCCAAGGGTTCAAGGATTAGGCCACTAATCGTTTGCACAAATTAACCGTTGTACTCTTTGATAATGTTACTCAGGAAATGTACTATGAAGATCAACTTTCTACAACGCTAGAATATGATGCGTTAATATGTCTTTCACTTTGTTTCTCCCTCTCTCTCATGGGCTAAAATATAAATTTCCTAAGTCATATTAACTTCCACTGCTCACTTTTAATGCAAAGCGTCAAATGACAGTGGCTCATTGAATGGTTTCAGTTAAGAGCAGTAGTTCGTAAATGTATATTTTTAGACTATCATTCAGTCGGTCCACTATTATCTGCTAAGCTTTTTCTCATGTGTTTTTTTTTTTATAGAGGACGAGTTTCCTTCTTTACATATTATATGCTTTGCTCCCTTGTATATACTGTATGGACGTAGAAAAGAAAGACACTGAAGAAATTGGACTCTAAAATCTAGAAACTAGACAGATAATTAATGATAAATGTCATGCACACTGTAAACATGAATGTAACCCAGCAAAATATAAGGTCAGAAACCATAGAGGTGTCCTCTCCCTGTTGTTAGCCTACAACAATAGATAGTTATGTATTGCTTCAGTAAACCAAGACTATAATTTGGCAGGATTGTACAATTAGGATATGTTATTAAAATGTACAATCCTCCCAAATTATAGTTGTTAAAGAATACAAAAAATAATTAATCAACTAAAATAATTGAAGGTCCATTGGTCCACTATAGAAACACACATGTACAACACTTTATATATTGCCCTTAGTAACTGACTTCATTTAAAACCCATTTCAAATTGTATCAGCCTTTTCTAATTATCTCAACAACTGCCATAATATATTCATTAAACTTCTAACAACAATATGAACAGCAGTCTTCATACAGCAATAACAGTATGACTGTCCCATGAATAATTAACTAATGGTCACAACTTTAAATAATAACAGCACTCAGTTAACATCTGTGTCAAAGTGACATGGGCTAAATGAGATGTATTCCAGTAAAGCTCCGCCTCTTCCTGTATGCAGATCCAACCTGAGGACAGCACATGTGATGATCAGAGCAGAGAGCAGACAGACGGGAAGACGGACCCAGAGAGACCCTCCACCTGGACATGGATCACCTGCTGCTGCTGCTGCTGCTGTGGAGCTCAGGTACCGCTCTGCTTTAAACACGTCTCTTCTTATCATTCATTGATTCTTTATTTCCTCTCAGACACACAGAGTGCCTCGTGGCTTCATAACACACCAACGTCTCAGTGCAGTGTTCAAACATTTCATATTCACATATCGATCTTTGAATCAGAGACAGAGAAAGAAAAGACAAAAAGGGAAAATGGATTTAGTCAAATCGTTAGAATCCTTCAGATTTTCATCAAATCAAACCACGTTTCTGATTCTATTTTTAGTCCGTTGTTATTTCTGTAACATCCAACCTTAACCCTAATTATTTAACCAAACACGGAACTACTGATACCATATCAGAAATGATAACTTCACTGATCGTCAGAACCAGACAGAATCTGCAGATTGTTGAACAGTTATCAGAGATGATAGTCTTGTTGTTATGTTTTAAATGTGTTTAAGTCTGTGGGAAATTCTGCATCGTAACATTCTGGCGCCCTGCTGATAATCAGTAATCATCGTGCGGTTTTTATCGATAAGCGGGAAATTGTGCAGAAAGTTCTGCGGTGACTCCTCCTCATGACAGCTTAACAGGAAACGCTGCAGCATGTGATCAGAGTTACTGGGAGGGAGTTGATCAGGTTGATATCTGTTCTCTCTCCTGCAGCCGTATCACAGCTGATTGATATCTGAATATTAACACTAATACAACACTTCCTGCTGCTGCTTCACAGGCGGGGGGGGGGGGGGGGGGGGAGACGGCTGCAGAGAGTCAGTAATGAATACGTTTATTGCTTATACAGTGCCTTGCGAAAGTATTCGGCCCCCTTGAACTTTTCGACCTTTTGCCACATTTCAGGCTTCAAACATAAAGATATAAAACTGTAATTTTTTGTGAAGAATCAACAACAAGTGGGACACAATCATGAAGTGGAACGAAATTTATTGGATATTTCAAACTGTTTTAACAGATAAAAAACTGAAAAATTGGGCGTGCAAAATGATTCAGCCCCTTTACTTTCAGTGCAGCAAACTCTCTCCAGAAGTTCAGTGAGGATCTCTGAATGATCCAATGTTGACCTAAATGACTAATGATGAAAAATAGAATCCACCTGTGTGTAATCAAGTCTCCGTATAAATGCACCTGCTCTGTGATAGTCTCAGAGGTCCGTTTGAAGAGCAGAGAGCATCATGAAGAACAAGGAACACACCAGACAGGTCCCTGTTGATAGGAAAAAAAACGAGCCGAATCGGTGCTAGCATCATGGAGCTACTGCAGCTAACGCCGAGAGCTCCCACTCAGCTAACACGGCAGCTTTGGGGGCATATCATAAAGAGTGCCTTTGTTCCTCTTAACAGACTGAAAATGCAACAAATGTCTGTGCAACATGAACAGGGCCCTTACATGAAAACAAGAAGCGTTTTCAACTCAGACATTGTTTAAATTCACCTACCCTGTTAGCTGCTAGCTGTTAGCTGCTAGCTGTTAGCTGTTAGCTGCCGTCTGATGAGTGAGTGTGTTCAGCCAGGCTTCGGTAATCATCATCAAGCAGCAGTTCTGTGTGTATTTGTAGCATATATATATATATATATATATATATATATATATATATATATATATATATATATATATATATATATATATATATCCATTTTGTGTGCAATCCATCTGGCATTGGTGAATAGTAGTCTCTGCAGTGGCGTACTGTGTGTTAGTTGCCTTAGCTAGGCTAGCAGGTCCTACCGGCATCCTTTTATTTCCTCCCCGCCTTCCCCGCCTGCCGCGGCCGACAACAATCCACGGGCGCCCGCTGGTCTGGCGGATGTCCTCCAGAGGACAGTTCATGCTTTTGCGGTGAAATTTTTGTGGCGATTTCCCCCTCAAAAATAGGTAATTGAGCACTGTAGTGGTTATGATCATATCAGGGACGATGTAACTACATGGAAACGGGCCAAATGATGCCCGTTTCTTGTAAAGTAACAGCGTTACAGAAGGCTGGCTGTAGTCTTGCGCTGAAGTCCCGCGGGAATTCAGTTGTCGCAGGAAAAGGTCAACAGCAGATCGTAGCGTAGAAGAGTGGAGGTGTTCACAAGGGAAGAAGCTTGGAGTAACGTAACTATGGAGCTAGAGCCAGCCTTCAGTAACGCTATTACTGTACAAGAAACAGGCATCATTTGGCCCGTTTCCATGTAGTTACATAGTCACTGATATGATCATAACCACTACAGTGCTCAATTACCTATTTTTGAGGGGGAAATAAAACAATAATAATAATAAGAATAATAATACATTATTATTATTATTATTATTATTATTATTATTATTATTATTATTATTATAAAAATGTTATTATAATAATAACTACAACATTCCACAAGAAGTGATGACAGTGTTACTACTTGGTGCCCATCCCAATAACTGGCTAACAGTAATCTGCTGTCGGACAACACAGAATCTTCATGATAGGAGGAGTTTGTGTGTGTGTGTGTGTGTGTGTGTGTGTGTGTGTGTGTGTGTGTGTCTGTGTTTGTGTCTGCGTGTGTGTGTGTGTGTGTGTCTCTGTGTGTGTGTGTGTCTCTGTGTGTGTGCGTGTGTCTCTGTGTGTGCGTGTGTCTCTGTGTTTGTGTGTGTGTCTCTGTGTGTGTGTGTGTGTGTGTGTGTGTGTGTGGGTGTGTCTCTGTGTGTGTCTCTGTGTTTGTGTCTCTGTGTGTGTGCGTGTGTGTGTGTCTGTGTGTCTCTGTGTTTGTGTCTCTGTGTGTGTGTGTGTGTGTGTGTGTGTGTGTGTGTGTGTGTGTGTGTGTGTGTGTGTGTGTGCGTGTGTGTGTCTCTGTGTTTGTGTCTCTGTGTGTGTGCGTGTGTGTGTGTCTGTGTGTCTCTGTGTGTGTGTGTGTGTGTGTGTGTGTGTGTGTGTGTGTGTGTGTGTGTGTGTGTGTCTCTGTGTGTGTGTGTCTGTGTGTGTGTGTGTGTGTGTGTGTGTGTGTGTGTCCGTCACAGTTTATAACTACAGTTTTTAATTTTGCTGTTTAAATGTCCCATGATAGGCCGATTAGCTGCAGGGACATTACTGTGCAGATGGAAACATTTAGTTACTGAATGCAGATTTACTCTCATTACAGTAACTGTTTGAAGAAAACACTGATCCATCACTACAATACATCATTTAAAAAGAAATGGCCTACAGAGACTGTAGAGAGGGAGGGAAAGTAACTCATCTAGGGGGGTGTGGGTGGATTATTTAAGGTAATCGATTCATATGCCGTCAGAGGCTTACCACACATTCAAAATTCCTACTTTCATACATGATCAAAATAATGTAGTCATATCTGTAGTGACTTTTAACAAAACATATATGGTGAAATAAGCCATGAGGGAAGAACAGGTAACTTGTTTCAGATGCTGCTCTGGGCTAATAATAGTAATATATATGTTTTGTTAAAAAGTCACCACAGATATGACTACATTATTATGACTATGTGTAAAAGTAGGAATATTATGTGACAATTACGTGGATCGGCTCTGACGGCATTCAAATCACTCACCTGAAATACCCCACACACACCAACCCAAATAAGTTATTGTCACCCTCTTTACAGTCTCTGTAGGCTATTTCTTTTTAAATGCTGTATTGCAGTGATGTATCAGTGTTTTCTTCAAAGATTTACTGTAATGATGAGTAAGGCTGTTTTTTTTAGTATCTATAAATGTTTCCATGTGCACAGTAATGTCACTGTAGCTGATATAGTGTCTCATGTGTTGTGACCGTAGAGCTGATGTTAGGTTTAAGGACCATATTTAAGTCTCCAATAATAATTCCTCCTTTCCTTTGTGTCATTATTACTTCCATCAGTGGCGACACCGCTGGTTTTTATTCCAACCCCGTTGTCATAATGCTTTTCTTTACTAGTATTAGTTCACTGAGGAGTTTCTGAGCTGCTAGAAGATTCTTCACAGAACAACCTGAGAGAGTTTGTTCTGTCCACGGCTGTGATCCAATCACGCTGCTTTCTACTGATGTTTACCTTCTGGTTTATCCTCAGGACTCCAGGCTGAAGGAGACCTCACCTCAACAGGTACACAGAGACAGAAGAGACAAATAAAGAATCAGCAGTTTCAGTTTAATCTTTTCTTGATTAAAATTACTTATTTTGCTGATGACTCTCTGGTTTCTGTTTAGAGTCTGTCAGGTTGGTAGGAGGAGCCAGTCACTGTGGAGGAACACTGGAGATGAAACATAACGGAGACTGGAAACCAGTGTGCTCTAGCTCTCCTTGGTACCTAAAGGAAGCAGCTGCTGCCTGCAGAGAGTTAGACTGTGGCTGTGCTGTTTCTGTAGAAGAGAGAGAAGGGTCCTCACGCAGATCTGTGTGGAGAATCAGCTCTGTCTGTGTTAATTCTGGATCTGCTCTGAGGGAGTGTGCAGAATCAACTTTCTCTGCCTCCATCCTGAATCTTACCTGCTCGGGTAAGGCCATCTGTGACATCATCTTTGACATAATCTATGACAGTAATGTGTGCTCCTTCCTCTGTCACAGTGACAGTTAATGGTTTCCATTGGACTGAACTGTAAAGTTATCCAGGACAATGATATCCTGAAGAGTAGAGAAGTGGACTTGGTTCTAGAAGCTTTAAACTGTCTGTCTGTCTCATCATGTCCTTATTCAGGGTCTATTTTGTTGAACGGAGGATGAATATGAACTTTTAATGCAAAGTTTTTATTTTTTACAGTTTTCAGCGATTAGCCAGAAGGAAAATATGCAGAATGTATCGCGCACAATGCTAATCCCAGTTGCATCATTGCTTCTTTTTTGCAGAGTGTTGTATAAAACATCCACTTCTGCCATGAGCAATGAGCAAAAACCTTCCGACAGACAGGCCGGAAGTGTGTGCGTATGTCCTCAAATCGCCCTCACACATAGTTTTGAAAATACATCAGAATAGTATCAGTATTTCCACTTTAGAACCACTGACACTCTTGAATTTAAAACTACGTTTTACCTTCCATCATCTTATTTATCAATGTATTTGATAAATCTGTCTTGTGTGAATATGTAATATTTTTAAGATGATTTATTTGATTTATGAAATAGTCGTTGAGATGATTCACTATAACACTTGGTTTAGTCAAAAAATCACCTTCATTTTCTAAATAACCTGGAGTTGATTTATTATTTCCTCTTAATATATTATTCAATGTATTCCAAAATTGTTTACTATCATGTTTTATTTCTGTCATTTTTCCTATTGTAATATAATTTATTGTTCTTCTTATTTAACTTAGTTACAACATTTCTAAGTTTACAATATCTTTGCCAGTCCGATTTGAATTTATATATGATTGCTGCTTGTTTAGCTAGATCTCTTTCTTTCATAATATCTTTTAATTCTTGATCTAACCACGGGGTGTTGACATTTTGAACAGTAAACTTTTTTATTGGTGCATGATTTTCTACAATTATCATTAAAGTTTGATCAAAAAGCTGAAATGCTTTCTCTGGATCCTTTTGTAGAAATACCTCTGACCAATTTGCATTTCTGATATCATCTTCATATTTTAATTGATTGAATCTTCTAAATGACCTTTTCATTATTACTTTTGGACCCAATTTAGGAACTTTTGTTTTCCTTACAATTGCAATAAGATTATGGTCACTACTACCAGTTGGCACAGATAAGCAATTTGAGCAAAGTTGTAGTCTATTTATAAACATGTGGTCAAAACAGGAAGCTGATTAAGTGCCATCCCTTTTTATACATATTCTAGTCGGTTTATTAATTACCTGTGATAATCCACATGCCGTTGCTGTGCTCATTAATTAGATTTTCCTAGGACAGTCAGAATAATTCCAATCTATGTTGAAGTCACCCATTAAGTAAGTTTCAAGATTCATACTACTAGCATGCTCTAGCATATCACATATTTTGTCTAAATACTCTTTATATACTATACTTTGGAGGTCTGTAACAGCATTCTATGAATATTGGTTTAAGATGTTTCAGACTAACTTTTAACCATATTACTTCAATACTAGAATACATTCAATCTGGCATCACTTTGACAGGCATATGATGTTGAATATAGATAGCAACTCCTCCTCCATATGCATTCCTGTCATTCTTAAAAATTCTGTATCCATCAATCATTAAAGTTGCATCATCAAATGTAGAGTCTAAATGAGTTTTGGACCAATATGGCCAATATGTGCAAGTTATTTGATTGCAGTATATCTGTTAAATCACTCAATTTATTGCTGAGACTGCATATATTAATATGGGCAATTTTAAGACCTTTCTTTGGTAGTTTATGTAACATACCAAAGATCACTATCTTTTTTTTTTATTCATACTTTTAGATTCTATGTTGGAGCAAAACCGTTTACAGAAAATGACTAAATTAAACCACATACTGTATATACATTCATACACATGCATTCAAACAGAAAAAATTGTATTGCCACTCTAGTTGTCAAGGTTGCAATAATAAGTGAGCTGAACTCCTTTTGAATTCCATTTCCTTAATATAACTCTGTAATTCTCAACCTAATTAATACATAAAAATGTGTAAGTTCCTACTATACGTTGCAGAATATCTTATCTGACATTCATAATGCTAACAACTTAGGCAAAAATCAACAGTCCTTAGTGAAACGACACAGCTGTATTTTAGTTTTCCACTGTATTTATATTTAATTAAAATAAATTGTTTTCCTCGAGTTCCTGAATTTTTTTTTTTAGCCATTCAATAATGAATAAATAAATCAACATAATATATAAGGCTATGGAATCAGTAATTATACAATACATTATGTCCTCAAGTTTATGTACATATACCAATTCCCAACTCCTCGAGATGTATGTCAGGCAGTTCTCAATTCAGTTCAATTCATCATACCTGCATCCGATGCACTTTTTTCTGGTGCGAAGTCCCATCAATAGCCTACTTAATTCCCAGACACTTGATTGTAGTAGATGTCTCCTGATTTCTGATCTTGGAAATATTTTGTGTCTCCATTACATGTTATAATCAGTGTCGCAGGATGAATCAGGCCATGTTTTATTCCTGCTTGATATAATTTCATTCTCAGATCTTTAAACTGCGCTCTTCTCTTGGACACTTCTGCTGTTAAATCTGGAAAGATTTTGACATTCATCCCTCTGAAATGAAGGACTTTTTCTTGCTTTGCAATTTGTAAAATAGCCTCTTTGGCCGCATACCTCTGCATCCTGACGATCATCGGTCTTGAACCATGTTTTGTAACAAGCCCCACTCTGTGCCCAATTTCCACTTCGGGTTTATAAGGCAGATTTTTTTTTTATCTTTAAATACCTAATTGAAGAAGGACTCCATGAATTCGGTGGGTTTTCCTTTTTCCATATCTTTGTCGAGGCCAAATACTCGGAGGTTAAATCTTCGGCTGTGACTCTCCAGCTTTTCAGTTTTCTCCCTCAGTTCTTTGTTTTATTTCTGGAGAGCTTTACACATGTGTTCCGCTTCATCCATTCTGCCGCTTCATGCCGGACAGGCCCAACTCCACATCTACGAGTTTATCTTTACAGTCCTTCAGTCCGAGTTTTAGTGCATCAAACTGAGGTTGTAACTTATTCATTGCCTCGTTTATTTCTTCCTTTATTTCAACTTGCGTCATTCACGTCTTCCCATTGACTTTGTATGTAACCTCTGCTCCGAATTTTCATGAAATGCAGCCGGTGTGAACACGGTATAAAGATGATTTCTCTTGTTAATGACCAACATCTGTTGGAACTGTGCTGAGTCCAGTTTGAATAATTGAACAGTTGTTTGATGACATCTTTTTATTCTGTGTCTGGTGTCTTTTCTCTCTCTCTATTGTATCTTCTATCATCTCTCCAGACTCTGTCAGGCTGGTGGATGGGACCAGTCTGTGCTCAGGCAGACTGGAGGTGAAGACTAACCAGTCTACCCAGCGCTGGTCTTCAGTGTGTGAAGATGACTTTGACCAGCAGGATACAGAGGTGGTCTGTAGGGAGCTTGGCTGTGGGCCTCCTTCAGTCCTCCAGGGGGCGCTCTATGGAGAAGTGGAGGCTCCAATGAGGACCAAAGAGTTCCAGTGTGGAGGCCATGAGTCTGCTCTCCTGGACTGTAGAAGCTCAGGCTCAGATAGAAACACCTGCTCACCTGGAAAAGCTGTTGGACTCACCTGCTCAGGTAGAAGAGGAGCTGCAGCTCTGATTTGGTTCATTTCTGTTCTATTGAAACTCACTTTGTTCCTTTGCTGATGACTCTCTGGTTTCTGTTCAGAGCCTGTCAGGTTGGTGGGAGGAGCCAGTCGCTGTGCAGGAACACTGGAGGTGAGACATAAAGGAGAATGGAGACCAGTGAGTTACCAGCACTCTGGCTGGACCCTGAAGACAGCAGCTGCTGCCTGCATAGAGTCAGACTGTGGCTCTGCTGTTTCTGTAGAGAGAAAAGAGTCGTCAGAAAGATCTATGTGGTGGATCAGCTCTGTCTGTGTTCATTCTGGATCTGCTCTGAGGGAGTGTGCAGCATCAGCTTCCTCTCACTCCATCGTGGATCTTATCTGTTCAGGTAAGCCCATCAGTGACATCATCTATGACAGTAATGTGAGCTCCTTACTGTGAAGTTATCCAGGACAATGACATCCTGAAGGGTAAATAAATGGGCTTGTTTCTGGAATCATCAAACTGTCTGCCTACTTCTTTATTCAGGGTCCATTTTATTGAATGAATGCGAGCTCTAACTCTGCAGATTTTTTTTAAAGTTTTCAGCTGTGATTCAGAATGAAAATCTGCAGAATTTAGCATTTGGCATGCCGAATTATCCGTCTGCAGATTCCGTGTGGCTCTGATCATCGGTAGATGCTAGACTGCACCCGATACATGTGTCGACGTCAACACACAGCGCAGACATCAACACTTCAGGCTTCTTGTCCGTCATCACAGCTGCAGACTGACTGTAATGGAGTGTCGCTGCACTACCAAATAAATCACCAATAAAGACCTTAAAACCCAAAACTACACAATATCTTCAGAGGCCAGGGTGTACTTGATGAATGCCACTTCCAGCACTATTTGAGGTTAAGATTTTGCTGTTTTGTACGTAACCCTCTCAACATGCGCTCGAAAATAGAAAAACAACTCATGAATTAATTAAATCATTTCACCACTTTAAAGTCCAATGCTTGGTAAAAAGGTGAAGGAGAGATCTTATTGTATAATTAACCTGTTTAGGGTAACTAGGACTCACGCTTTCACTTCAATAACTAATGAATGGAAAAGAGAACAATCCTGGTTTAATAAAGAAATATAATTTTAACTTACTACTAAAAATGTATAGATTTACCTATTTAGTTGTACAGTGTATAATGAGAAACAACACAAACTCTGTATCTCAGTTTCAACTTTCTAATAAATTAATTCACATCAATACAGAGAAATCCCAATATGAAAAATAAAATAGAAACAAAACAGGAAGGCCCGGGCAGTTTAGTTTTTAGTTTAACCTGATAACGTTGTTGTTTAAGCAAGCTTGCATTAAGTTTGGTTGTCCCCCCTAATGTTGGAGCTGATGAAGAAACAGAACAGCAGTACCTCCGTGTGAAGAACGAGAACAGATCCTACAGTCAGTGGAAGTCACTCTTTCCAGACCTGTCTTAGTGTGCAGCAGCACAGCAGCGATTAGCAGCAGGAACCACACCTTCACTCATAGCAGACCCTCCTTAACAACACATCTGCATCCTCTCAAACCTCTCCCAAATGCAGTCCCCGCTCCTGATCTGTCCGTACAGGCCAAGGATGCGACCGTCATCTGTTCAGCAATTGTGGCGGTCTAGCTAAGATAGCTAGCTGTTTCAAAGTCCAACCAAACCACACTTGGCCAGCAGAAAACACTCCCAAACTCACACTCGGCGGAGTGTGTTAACAAGAAAAACTATATGGTCTGTCTCTCATCGTCTGCTACACAGAGGTCAACAGGAAATCACTCTCACACGTCATTAATTCTAGGAACCCTAGCCCTAAACCTAACCCTAGGAAATAAGAATTATTAAGCATTTTAATATACTGAATACACTTTCAGAAACATCATGGAAATATATATATATATATATATATATATATATATATATATATATATATATATATATAGTAAATAATTGTCTGAACAGAGTAGTTGAATGATTAATAATTGTATAGATTCACAGATCATTCCAATAGATCTAATGCACATTGATATAAACCAAATCATGGTTATGCATCTTATCAATAACCCACAAATTTAAGTCTAAGGGCATTTTCTCCATTTTTTCAAACTTCTCAAATTTACCTATAAGTGTATTTGATATACCCTGATAACCATGTATTTTACATCATGTTCAGAACACACTCAGCTTTCTTTTAACTGAGGCTAAAATTAGTTCTAGAGCAATGTGTAATGTGATCATCTGGCCCTATAGCTAAATAAATTATATTTGCTTTTTGAAATTCTTAAAATTTCTCGTGTAAAACCCAACTTTACTCATGTGATCTAATTGTTTTGGTGCTTGAAATGAGTTTACCAAAGTCTTAGGTTCACAAAAGTACTGTAATATATCAATAAAATATTAGATACTTGTAAATGTAATATCGCTTTTTGAGTAGAAGTGTTGTCATTACTCGCTGAATGGAAGAAAATACGATGGCTAGTAATAACAAGACACTGGCGTTGTCAGCTCGCGGGCTTCTTTTTGTGAAAGAAGCACTGATTCACTAGTCAAGGGCTAGCACTCCACCAATCAGATTGGTCATTGAGTCCGACTGCCTATTGGCCGATTCAACAAGTAAAATCGGCCCAAATAAACTCTGACGGCACCTCCGACTGATGACGGCACGGAACACACACAAACAGACTTGAGTCACTGACCTCGCCAGCCTGTACGACGGCCGATAATCGGGTTGGTTTGTCAGAGCCTTTAGCCCAAGTGGCTTTTCCATTTTGTCGTTCTCCAGCTGGCCAAAGATGATACAATGCAGTCAAGATAGTTCACTGCTAGGTATATTGAGTGTGGTAGGTAGGTCCATGGATTGCTTACACAATATGGGGACGGACATGTGAGTAAACCAACTGTAATGAGCGAGACAGATAGTATTCTTGACTCACACTCTTCCTGTATTTTCTGTATCCTTTTAAACAGCAGAAGTGATGTATGATCTTGCGGTAAAAAAGCAGATGATGACGTTTCGCTGATTGCGAAGGTATCCAAACCGCGTTTTATGCCGCAATATCGCTGAAATATTAATATAAACATTGCAAAAGCATCGTTTTTTGACAGATGCAGCAGCTCGACTTGTCTTCAGCCTCCCCAAGTTCTCTCACACTACACCGCTCCTCCGCTCTCTTCACTGGTTACCGATGGCTGCCTGCATCCGCTTCAAGACACTAGTACTTGCATGGCCATGACCAGATCAGCCCCAGCATACATCCACGACTTTGTAGTTGAAGCTGCACTTTCATATGGCTCTTTGTAGTTTTGCTTATTTAAAGCTAATGAACTTGCACTTACTACTTGTCTGGAGTTTGCACCTTCAGGGTTTAAAGCACTTAATTGGAAGTCGCTTTGGATAAAAGTGTCAGCTAAATAACATGTAATGTAATGTAATAAGACGCGTGCATAGACCTCAGATGGTTCAGATGAGAGAAAAACTAAATAAATAGTGCAAATCAGGTTATTACGCGTAATTGCAATAAAGGATTGAAATGTATGCCAAAATAACCCCACCAGGATGACGATTTGTCTGAATTCATACTTTTACATGTCTGTCCTCAGGACAAAAGCAAACAACTTTTAAAATGATGGATTTCTGAATGGAGTTTGGATTAATCAGGGTTGTGCTAACATTGTAGCTGCACCGTCAACACAATAACAGACAGGCGACTTCAGAACTTACCGGGTAGTCTTGTTCCAAAGAAAGCCCCATTTTGAGTCCGCCCTCTGTCAATAAGGATGAGCTCAAGAACGCTAAAATAATGTGTTCCTCCATTTGCGCTTCAACAATTTCAGGACATCAGAGGATCTAAACACTGATTAGCTTTGAATACACAGTGTCATATTCCTTGCTCAAGTTCAAATATTTCAACTTTTCTCATTCATGTCTTCCCATTGACTTTGTATGTAACCTTGCCCCAAAATACTTATGAAATGCGGGTGGTGTGACCATGCTGTAAAGATGAGTTGTGTTGGTGTTGATCAACTTCTGTTGGAACTGTGTTGAGTCCATTTTGAATCGGTGAACAGCTGTTTGATGACTAATTTTTATTTTGTGTCTGGTGTCTTTTCTCTCTCTATTGTATCTTTTCATCTCTCCAGACTCTGTCAGGCTGGTGGATGGGACCAGTCTGTGCTCAGGCAGACTGGAGGTGAAGACTAACCAGTCTACCCAGCGCTGGTCCTCAGTGTGTGAAGATGACTTTGACCAGCAGGATGCAGAGGTGGTCTGTAGGGAGCTTGGCTGTGGGGCTCCTTCAGTTCTCCAGGGGGCGCTCTATGGAGAAGTGGAGGCTCCAATGAGGACCAAAGAGTTCCAGTGTGGAGGCCATGAGTCTGCTCTCCTGGACTGTAGAAGCACAGGCTCAGATAGAAACACCTGCTCACCTGGAAAAGCTTTTGGACTCACCTGCTCAGGTAGGAGAGGAGCTGCAGCTCTGATTTGGTTCATTTCTGTTCTATTGAAACTCACTTTGTTCTTTTTCTGATGACTCTCTGGTTTCTGTTCAGAGTCTGATGCCCTCAGGTTGGTGGGAGGAGCCAGTCGCTGTGCAGGAACACTAGAGCTGAAGCATCACGGAGAATGGAGACCAATGAGTTTCTCTTACTGGACCCTGAAGACAGCAGCTGCTGCCTGCAGAGAGTTGGAATGTGGCTCTGCTGTTTCTTTAGGAGGAAAAGCGTCCTCAGAGAGATCTCTATTGAGGATCTGGTCTGACTGTGTTCAGTTGGGATCTGCTCTGAGGGAATGTACATCACCAGCGTCTTCTTCCTTCATCGTGGATCTCACATGCTCAGGTGAGCCCATCGGTGACATCATCCATGATATCATCTATGACATAATTTATGACATCATCTATGATGTCATATATGACAGTAATGTGTGCTCCTTCCTCTGTCCCAGTGACAGTCAGTGGTTTCCATTTGACTGACCTGTAAAGGACAATGACATCCTAAAGTGTAGAGAAGTGGGCTTGTTTCTGGAAGTTTTAAATAGTCTGTCTTCTTGTCTGTCTTTCTGTCTGTCCATCCGTCCGTTTGTCTGTTACATTACTTCCATATTCAGGTTCCATTTTGTTGAACAGAGGGTTAATGCAAATTTTTTTAGTTGTCAGCGGTGATCCAGAATGAAAATCTGCAGAATTTATAAAGTAAAACCAAATAACTATTTATTAATTTCTCCAGAGCCCATGGAACAGCCCAGGATATCTCTCACAACCCAATTTGCATAAATAACGAACCTGTTGAGATGGTTTCATGTTTCAAATACCTTGGACTCACCCTAGACTAAACTGCTTTAATCAACACACCACTGACATCCATAAACACTGCCACCAAAGACTCTTTGCCATCCACAAATGAATGCTCTTTCAGTTGCTTCTTGTCACCTACAACTTATACTGTATAAGAGCATACTCCAATCCATTATCCTCTACTGCTCCCCCTGCTTTTTCAACATGTTACCTAACACCAACAAACAAACTAATTTGCATGACCCCAATTGCATCAAAAATAATTGGCCTTCCCATCTCCAACCTATCAGACCTCAACAGCAAAGCCACCAAACGCAAAGCATGGGGGAGTCTAGCCATCCCCTCTCCCCCTTCTTTACACTGCTTCCATCAGGACGCAGATACAGGTCTGTGGTCTGAAGACAGGTCCGATACAGTATGAGTATTGTGCCTTCTGCCATAGCATCCCTAAATTAAGCTCCCCAGCTATATGATTGTTCAACCCAGTCTCATGGCAGTTCATGAAATGGTCTACTACAGTAGCGAATAGTATGAAATGCCGAAAACAACATAGGACTTTCACCCAGGAGACCGGGAATTGTGTCCCGTGTGTCATGTTTCCTTTCCTCATTCTTCTTTTCCTAAACCTAACCGCCCTGTTGTTGTGCGGCATCCCCCAGAGACCGCATAATGTTTCTCGTGTTTCACGTTTCCCGCGTGTCATGTTTCCTTTCCCCGTTCTTCTTTTCCTAAACCCAACCTCCGTGTTCCCATTACGTGCTGACCACCATGAAAAAATGACATAAATGTGTCCATGTACACAAATCAATAGATTAAAAATGACGTGACCATTTCACGAACTGCTGTGAGATCGTGTTGGATTGTTATGCGTGTCCGTTATTATATGTTGTATATAATGCCATCAAGTGGTGCTAGTGGAACAGGTTTGAACTGTGCATCATAGGGTGTTTGGGGTGAAGGTGCCTCTGTTTATTGTATGTGTATGTATATTTGTGAGGCCCTTTACAGACTGTGAAGACAAATTTCCACAGTGGAATAAAAATAATATATCTATCTAGCTAGCTTTTTCACAGTTCAACCAAACCACATTTGGCCAGCAGTGAAGTCCCAAACTCACACTTGGGGAGTGTTTTAACAAGGAAATCAGATTGCAGTCCTATGTATATAAAATACACAATAAACGCTAAGCTATTATTAACTGTAAATAGTTGTCTGAATGGAGTAGTTGAACGATAAATCTTATTAAAGATGCACAGATCCTTCCAAAAGGTCTAATGCACATTGACATAAACCAAATCATAGTTATGCATCTTATTAATAACCCACAAATTTAAGATGAAAGAAAAACTAAATAACTGGTGAGACAAAAGCTAATGCTTTTAAAATGCTTGATTTCTGAATGGAGTTTGGTTCGATCAGAGCTATGCTAACATTGTAGCTGCTCCATCAGCAAAAAAAAACAGCCACATGACTTCAGAACTTACCGGGTAGCCTTACTCTTCCCAAAGAAAGCTCCTTTTGCACTGCTCTCTGTTAACATAATGAGGAGCTACAGACAGCTACTATCATTTCTTCCTCCATTTCTGCTTCAACAACGTAATGACATAGTCATAGCATCACAGAATTTCTTGTTCGAGTTAAAATATTTCAGCTTGCATCATTCACTTCTTCCCATTGACTTTGTTATTGACATTCTTTATTGGGAATTACCTGTTGATCTGAACCATATCATTTTCAAAGGCATCCTCAAAATCACATGAGTACAATAAAAACTTTTTGAACATATTTCTTAACATTATAAAGGAAAAGCAAAAACAAAAATCAGAAAAGACAAACACAAAACAAAGACCAATAACAAAACTCAAGCACAGACACTCACACTTGTGCATAATGAGAGCTTAACAATAATCTTGCTTGCGATATTCATAGAGAAGAGGTAAAGGTGCACTATGAGTTCCTGCATGGTTTCAGCGCGATTTCATTTTTGTCTCAAATCGTAGGCATCTCTCCTTGATCCGCTAGCTGCCTGCCCCCTGAACACACCGTGAAAAAGCCCGATCTCGGGAGACAACACAGGGGTCGTAAACGTCAAACAAACACTAGAGGCACAGGCTGTGCACCAAAATACAACAAACCACTCCAGCCAATCACCAACAACATTATTGGGGGAGGGGGTGGGGGTTAGTGACAGTTAGTTAGTTAGTCATGACAGTTACGGAAACATGGGGGGAGCGGCGAGCTTGCTCTGTTTGAAATTTACTTGGAATGTAAACAGACGTGACCATGCAGGAACTCATAGTGCACCTTTAACTTGCATGTCAAAGTGATAGTATCACTGATAGCAAACAGTACAGTTTGAGTCCAGTTTGAATCAGTGAATTGTTGTTTGATGGCATCTTTTTATTCTGTGTCTGGTGTCTTTTCTCTCTCTCTATTGTATCTTCTATCATCTCTCCAGACTCTGTCAGGCTGGTGGATGGGACCAGTCTGTGCTCAGGCAGACTGGAGGTGAAGACTAACCAGTCTACCCAGCGCTGGTCCTCAGTGTGTGAAGATGACTTTGACCAGCAGGATGCAGAGGTGGCCTGTAGGGAGCTTGGCTGTGGGGCTCCTTCAGTCCTCCAGGGGGCGCTCTATGGAGAAGTGGAGCCTCCAATGAGGACCAAAGAGTTCCAGTGTAGAGGCCATGAGTCTGCGCTCCTGGACTGTAGAAGCTCAGGCTCAGATAGAAACACCTGCTCAAGTGGAAAAGCTGTTGGACTCACCTGCTCAGGTAGAAGAGGAGCTGCAGCTCTGATTTGGTTAATTTCTGTTCTATTGAAACTCACTTTGTTCTTATGCTGATGACTCTTTGGTTTCTGTTCAGAGCCTGATGCTGTCAGGTTGGTGGGAGGAGCCAGTCGCTGTGGAGGAACACTGGAGGTGAAACAGGGAGAATGGAGACCAGTCATTTACATTGACTCTGACTGGACCCTAAATACAGCAGCTGCTTTCTGCAGAGAGTTAGACTGTGGCTCTGCTATTTCTGTAGGAAAGAGAGAGGAGTTCAGACGCAGATCAGTGTGGGGAATCAGCTCTGTCTGTGTTCAGTCTGGATCTTTTCTGAGGGAGTGTGTAGATTCAGCATCCTTTAAGTCCTTCCTGAATCTCACCTGCTCAGGTAAGCCCATCAGTGACATCATCTATGACATTAACAATGACAATAATGTGTGCTCCTTACTCTGTCATTGTGACAGTCAGTGGTTTCCATTGGACTGAACTGTAAAGTTATCCAGGAGTGTAGAGAAGTGGGCTTGTTTCTAGAAGCCTCAAGCTGTCTGTCTGTCTGCCTGCATGTCTGTCTGTCTGTAATATGACTTCCTTATTCAGGATCCGTTTCGGTGAACTGAGAGTGAATGCGACCTGTAAATGTGCAGATTTATTTTTTGTTTTCAGTGGTGATCCAGAATAATCTGGAGAATTTAGCAAAGTGCTTTCTTGTTTAGGTATGGAGAACATCCAGACTTATATTTAAATTTTTTTTTATTATTTAAATGTGCAGAAGGTTCTGCAGAAGGTTCTGCTGAATTCTGCGTTGCTGATACACATGTCGACGTCAACACAGAGCATCCTGCGCAGGCGTCAACACTTTTTATTTTTATTTTATTTAACCAGGTAGGCCGTTGAGAACAGATTCTCATTTGTAACGATGACCTGGCCAAGAATAAAGCATAAGCGTGCAAGACAACATACAGTTTCACATACAATACAATACAGGAATACAGAATGCAATAGGCTACATAAAGTACAGATTAAGTAAGCATTACAAAGCCGGCGCAAAGTGAGGTGTAAGTAAGTCGATGGATATGCAAAAGTGATATGGTAATAACACAATATACATGAATAGACAATCTATATAAATGCTGAGATGTATTAAAGAGTCAAAAAACAGTTAGTGCATTTTGTGGTCTAGATAGTGACGTAGGTCAGTCATAACACAATATATATGAATAGACAGTCTATATAAATGCTGAAATGTAGTAAAGAGTCAATATACAGTTAGTGCAGATTGTGGTCTAGATGATGATGTAGATCAGTAGATTTACATACATTTTGTGACAACATTGGCGTGATGAATAACAGTTGAGCATGCCAGGGCAGATGAATAGTGCAAAAGAGCGTAAACAGATATGATAGCAGTGCAGGTGAAGATGTGCATCTGTGCAACTATGCAATAGGGCATGACAGAGATAATGGAATAAGGGTGTGCAAAACAGTGGATGAAAGATGGGGAACAGTTAGCATGTACAGTGATTGGACAGGAGCTCAGACAGGCTCAGGCTTCCTGTCCGTCATTACAGCTGAAGACTGACTGTAATGGAGTATGGCGTCACTTTCTACCATATAAAACACCAATATACTGACTATATGGTTCCTGGGCTTATATACTAAGTCTAGTTTGGTTGGTTATTATTTGGTTTGATATAGATAGATGGAAACAAAGTAGAGAGATGGAAAAGAAAAAAAATGTGTATGCATGTGTTTATGTGAGTGTAGGTAGGTAGATATACGGTAGATGTATGTGTATGTAAAGATGTATAAATAACTGAAGCACAAATTGTTTTGTATTTAACTAAAGGATAAAAATAGAAAAAGGGTGTAGGACCAGAAAACATTTTTTTAACTTCTTCCCACTCCTTTTTGAACATGGGGATTTCTTATTTGAATCACTTACAATAACTACAATACCAAGATTGTGCTGAGATGTACATGTGCTTATTTATCTCTCCAGACTCTGTCAGGCTGGTGGATGGGACCAGTCTGTGCTCAGGCAGACTGGAGGTGAAGACTAACCAGTCTACCCAGCGCTGGTCCTCAGTGTGTGAAGATGACTTTGACCAGCAGGATGCAGAGGTGGTCTGTAGGGAGCTTGGCTGTGGGGCTCCTTCAGTTCTCCAGGGGGCGCTCTATGGAGAAGTGGAGGCTCCAATGAGGACCAAAGAGTTCCAGTGTGGAGGCCATGAGTCTGCTCTCCTGGACTGTAGAAGCTCAGGCTCAGAAAGAAACACTTGCTCACCTGGAAAAGCTGTTGGACTCACCTGCTCAGGTAGAAGAGGAGCTGCAGCTCTGATTTGGTTCATTTCTGTTCTAATGAAACACACTTTGTTCCTTTGCTGATGACTCTCTGGTTTATATTCAGAGACTGGTGTGGTCAGGTTGGTGGGAGGAGACAGTCGCTGTGCAGGAACACTAGAGCTAAAACATAATAGAGAATGGAGAGCAGTGATTGGTTCTGGCTCGACACTGAAGATAGCAGCTGCTGCCTGCAGAGCGTTAGACTGTGGCTCTGCTGTTTCTGTAGAAGAGAGAGAAGGGTCCTCATCCAGATCTGTGTGGAAGATCTGGTCTGACTGTGTTGAGTCTGGATCTGCTCTGAGGGAGTGTGCTTCATCAGATTTATCTTCCTTAATCCCAAATCTCACCTGCTCAGGTAAACCGACATCATCTTTGACATCATCTATGACAGTAATGTGTGCTCCTTACTCTGTCCCAGTCAGTGCTTTCAATTGGACTGAACTGTAAAGTTATCCAGGACAATGGCATCCTAAGGTGTAGAGAAGTGGGCTTGTTACAGGAAGTTTCAAAGAGTCCTTCTGTCTGTCTGTCTGTCTGTCTGTCTGTCTGTCTGTCTGACTCTGTGTTTACAGACCTGCTGCTTCAGCCCAACATCTCTGTGACCTCCTCCATGGTCGGGGTCTCCGAGGAGGACCAGCAGGAGGTGTTCCAGGTGTTCTGGAGCTCCAACTTCACCATCAGCTGCTCCATCCAGCCACAGTACCCAGGAGGCTCTTTTCAGCTCACCTTTACCTCCTCCAACTCAGCACACAACTACACCCAGCCAGCTGTCAATCACTCTGCCCACTTCCTGTTTCCTGCTGCACAGCCCGCTCACCAAGGAAACTACAGCTGTGTCTATCACCTCAGTGTTTTCTCTCATAACTTCTCCTCTGAGAGCCGTGTGCTCTCTCTTAGCGTCATGGGTAAGCTGACTCTTTACAGGGTTGGAGAAGATGATTGGTCCAAACTGACTGAAAATTATCAGCTGACAACATATTTCTGGCCTGACTCTGTGAGGACTGTCATCGTGTTACACGTGTCAGATAGTAACCAAACGAATACAAAGTTTAAAAATGGTAACAGCTAACAATAAATTATGGGACAGAGCATGTTTGGTTACGAGGATAATTCTGGTTCTCTGAGAACTGAGTGAGGTGTTTCACTGTAAAAATAACCTTCTGACATGACCAATCACAAAGCTTCACTGCTCCCACACCTATCAGAACACCCCTTAGCCCTTAACTGTAGAATGTATAGTCCTTCATTTCCTCCACTTTATTGCCCAAAGAAACATGTGGACAGCAGGATGGAACCACAGACCCTGAGATAAGTAGCTTGATAATCATGCCACACGGAATATTAAACAAATTTAAAACATTTAAAGTGCTCATATTATGCTTTTTGGCTTTTTCCCTTTCCTTTATTTTGATATATATCTTTTTTGTGCATGTTATAGGTTTACAAAGTGAGTCCAATCCAACCATCTCCAACAGAAAACACTGTTCACAAACTGCTCCAAACAGCTCTATTGTAGCCCAGCCTTTACTTCAGAGATGAACGCTCTTTACTTTGTAACACACGTTATAACAACAAAACAAATTCCTTGTATGTGTAAAAAACATACTTGGAAATAAAGCTTTTCTGATTCTGATTCTGATTCTGATAATGCTTGCCTAGCTGCTAGCATGGCACGCCCTCATACTCTGCTTCTGACTGGCTAGTTGTCCTTACCTAGGTACTGTCAGGGCACGCCCTCATACTCTACTTCTGATTGGCTAGTAGTCCTTACCTAGGTACTGTCAGGGCACGCCCTCATACTCTGCTTCTGACTGGCTAGTAGTCCTTACCCAAGTTATGCAGATTTTCATGATTGCCATGTGCTCTGAGGCTTTGGACTACATTTGAAAAAGATTGGCCATTAGGTGGCGCTACAGATATACACAAGTACATTAGTACATTTAATGAAAGGCTTATCCGATTTTTATGAAATTTGGAGTATGGGTTGTAGGACTGTTTAAGACATGGTATAATATGAAGTAAATATGACGTGCGCCAAATGTGAGAGTTAAGTGTCCATGTTGAAGTGATTTAAGATTGCAGATCAGTTTGTGTTTAATGGGAGCTGTTGGACTCATGATGTTGTGTGATGTGTTGACTGTCCATGTGTTTCATCAGATCCAAGGCCTTTAATCATCAGAGCGATCCTCCTGCCGCTGATTCTGCTGGTGGAGAACATTGTTCTTTACTTCTACTGTAGGGTACGGACACTCTCTCTGTCTGTTGTTTCTACCACTGACTGTGTTTGTTGAACTGAAGAAAGGAGTGATGCAGGAAGTCACATCTGTGTGCTGTCATGTCTCTCCAGGCCAACAGGGGGCAGCTGCCGTGCAGACAGAACAACATTGATCTCCAGGCCAACAGGGGGCAGCTGCCGTGCAGACAGAACAACATTGAGCCGGATTATTATAACCTGGGTGTCCCTGCAGCTGAAAGGCGGCTGACTGAAGAGGAAGGAGCTCAAGGAGCAGAGTAGCACTTCCATGCAGCTCATCTTATATCCCCACTTGGGAATTCCTATTAATTTACCCTTACAAAACCTTTAAATTAATTTGTTGGTCATCATTGGTGTCCCCCCTCTTGTGTGCAAAATGCGAGGCCCCTGGGACCTTTCTGTTAGGATTTTTTGAAAAGTGGAAATATATTGAATACTGAAACATTATTATTCTTCCCAAATGTCCGAACCCTGTTTTAGGGACCCAGTTTGACACAGACCCATGACCACCTGAATTGGGTCACATATTCTACAGAACACCATATTTGATACTGAAAGGTTTCCAGGTCGTTAACTTCATTTTAAAAGTTCCACATCTCCGATTTTCACTTAAACTTGCCCTTATGATGTTTAGAGGCAAGCTCTTGGGACATTTAGCAAGAATTTTGCAGGTTAGGTCAGGACCCTTGCGAACACCCAACCCAAAATTTTAAATGAAATTTGGCCTGGAGGGTCCTGTCTCAAATAGCCATTGTAAATAGTATTCTTACCCAAGTGTCGCTGGTTCTCCAAGGGGATGTGTACATTGAGTTTCCCTGAAAAGAAGAACTATGAAGCCCATAGATACCCCTACCCCCATTCCTCTGCTTTTCCCAGATGGGGAAGGACACTTCTCGTTTCCCAAAAGTTCCTGAGTGTCCTAAAGTATGCCCTTTTGTCCTCGGGACAGGGACAGAGGGTACATCATGGCTGTGTCCCCCTGCAAGTGGAATTGATGACATTACATTACATGTCATTTAGCTGACGCTTTTATCTAAAGCAACTTACAATTGCTACAGTATATTTGTCAGAGGTAACACGTCTCTGCAGCAACTAGGGGTTAAGTGCCTTGCTCAGGGACACATTGGTTGATGTATCACAGTGGGAATCGAACCCCCGGTCTCCCACACCAAAGACGTGTCATATCCACTGCGACATCACCACCTACTGATGACGATTGGAAAGAGTTCTCAAAAACCTTAGAATAAGTACATTGGCATTAAAGAAATACAATGAAGGAATCAAAGTCGTGTAGCTCACACACAATACAATATGAAAAATCAGATTTTATGTTATTTCATGAGAATTGTTTGTTTTTATACTTAAGGAATTTAATATTATTTTGCTTATCTTTGTATTCAAGCATTTTGATTAATTTTGTGCATAAATCAACATTGCGTAACATTGGTATTTTTTGTGATTTGGCACCCCGACAGTTTCAGAGTGTAATTCCTTCTACACTGCTATTGTACACATGGACAGCTGTAACGTTAGCATTCCCCCGACAGTTTCAGAGTGTAATTCCTTCTACACTGCTATTGTACACATGGACAGCTGTAACGTTAGCATTCCCCTGCCCCGGGCCTGAAAACTTCCTCCTCCCAGCGGTCCAAGTGGTGGTGCCATAAAGCGTTACGCACTTCTCCCGGGAGATTGTACCCAGGTGATGGCAGAGGCAACTTTCTCTGTTACAAGTCAAAATAGCACCAATATGATTTAGAAGCTGATATTTATATTTAAAATAGTTACACAATGTTGCTTTATGTAATTTACTTTTGTGTTTAAATTGTTTGATTAATTTTGTACGTATAGAGATATTTGGCTGATGTTAATCCAGCTCTGTGTCATGGCAGTGTGTGCAGATAAACGCTGTTTGGCTTCTTTAACTTCTCTGGTTTAGATATGAGGACATAAAACTGTGGCTCCTTGCTTTTTTAGAAGCTGTTATTTAAAAAAAAAAAAAACAGAACAACTTATATAATTTTTCTTTATGTAAATTACTGACTTTTGTGTTAGTTTTTTCATTAATTTTGTACTAAAAGCAATGCCTGAAATGGGCCGGAACTCAGCATTACCGAGTTCTGGCACTTCTAATTTTTGTCCACATGAGTAGCATTACTTCTAAAAGTTATTATCA
The DNA here is from genome assembly GCA_023566125.1 of Zingel zingel. Lineage (NCBI taxonomy): Eukaryota > Metazoa > Chordata > Actinopteri > Perciformes > Percidae > Zingel > Zingel zingel. The sequence goes on along the minus strand of CM042314.1, from coordinate 186,296 downwards.
GTATTATTAAAAGGCTGATATTTATACCAAAATAAATTATAAATCATACATAAAACCAAGCAATTCTATGTAAAATCAGATATTCAGCCCCCCATCGATCCTTTGTTTCATAACCAAAATGTCAGACAGTGAGATTGGCGGGGTCACCCCCACAAGATATACGTGTGAATATAAATATACCCGACTAGATCATGTCATCAAACTGTTAGGTACTGTAAAGTACTGGCAATGTTTTGGTCCAATTTAGGCACTGCTTTAAGAGATACATTTTTAGTCCAGCTCTGTCATGGCAGTGTGTGCATATAAACATTGTGTGGCTTCCCTCTGTGGCAGAAATCCCTGCAAAGCAGAGCTGCAAAAGGTCAGCCGAGATCGGGTCGTTTCTCGGCATCCAGCGGACCTCCGATACCCCGAGCATTGCGGCGACGGAGGAAAGCCAAACAAAAATACCTCCAAAACTATACAAACAATGTGAATAAAATATGAAGACATGATTGTAGCAGGAGCCTTCTGCTTCATAACGAAAAAAAACATGAATAAAATCAGAGGTTTGTGATAACACTGTTGCACAATTATGCTTAATTTTTGTGAAAATTAATTTGTGAAAATTTAAATAAAACGTTAAAGACAATATGAGAAAAATGTTATGACAAAATTCAAAACTAAACACGCATATTTTTTTAATTATATCAATTGGAACATTTTGGTTGCCTATAAATGTCCTGTTCAGCCGTCTGCCAACCGAGCAGGCTAATTAGCTCTAGCATTAGCTGGTAACTTGAGGGAAAGTCTGCAGATGTTCTGTTCTGCCGTTCATGTAGATGAATGTCTCCAGTACCAGGAGGTCCGCTGGATGTCTCGATGTCTCCAGTACCAGGAGGTCCGCTGGATGACTTAATGTCTCCAGTACCAGGAGGTCCGCTGGATGTCTCGATGTCTCCAGTACCAGGAGGTCCGCTGGATGACTCGTTGTCTCCAGTACCAGGAGATCCGCTGGATGTCTCGATGTCTCCAGTACCAGGAGGTCCACTGCATGACTCGATGTCTCCAGTACCAGGAGGTCCGCTGGATGACTCGATGTCTCCAGTACCAGGAGGTCCGCTGGATGACTCGATGTCTCCAGTACCAGGAGTACTGTCTCTAGTCGTGTCATCCTTCCCATCTGCCCTGTTGTCAAAAATCATCACGTCCACTTTCAAAAAACAAGATGGTGATGGCTGTATTAACATATAATATAAACGTAAGGCTTCAAAACAGCAGTCCAAAAACCAATGGGTGAAGTCATAGATGCTCATCCATTATTTTTATGGAAAGCAAACCAAAACAGATTCTGAAAGTTTGTTTTGTTACGGTTTTCAGCGGTGATCCAGAATGAAGACCTGCAGAATTTAGCTGCTCGGGCTGGAGATGTGTTAACGTTCAGAGTTGTTTTCATTTGTTTAAAGTCTGCGTCAACTGAATGGATCTCAACAATACAGGAATGTGTGTGTGTGTGTGTGTGTGTGTGTGTGTGTGTGTGTGTGTGTGTGTGTGTGTGTGTGTGTGTGTGTGTGTGTGTGTGTGTGTGTGTGTGTGTGTGTGTGTGTGTGTGTGTGTGTGTGTGTGTGTGTGTGTGTGTGTGTGTGTGTGTGTGTGTGTGTGTGTGTACAGAGGGAGGCAGGATTTGGTCTCCTTTCTTTGGTTGCCCTGGCAATCATGATGTAAGCCCAGAGGGGGAGTTTGTCCCTTTCTCTTTCATTGTGTCAGTGTGTGTGTGTGTATTTTATTGGTGTGTCAGTGTTTTAGAGCAGCCGATGAGAGAGTTCAGTTGGTGGAGAAACGAGACGAGAGGAGATCTGAAACGAGGAGAAAGAAAACTTTGTGATGTTGAGGTGAAGTCACTAAAACTTTATTTAAACTGCAGTTTGTAGACATTTTCTGTCTCTTACCTGTTCATTGCTTCAATTACACTTTTAGTTTTGAGTTAAAACCCAAACATTTTTGTTATAAGTTATTGTGTGTGTGTGTGTGTGTGTGTGTGTGTGTGTGTGTGTGTGTGTGTGTGTGTGTGTGTGTGTGTGTGTGTGTGTGTGTGTGCCTTTGTATTGTAAATGTGTGTTTAGACTCTCTGTGACCTACTTCTGCTGCAGCTGAATGAAAGCAGACCAGAGCCAGGCCAACCTGGACTAACTGAAACTAGTTTGTGGCTCAACTGAGGTTTCGTTATTGAAGTAGTTTTTAATTTCTTCATTTAACACACTTTAAGAAACAAAGACAGAAGTTTTAAAGTTCTTTGGCAGTAAACAGAAACATAATATCTCTGATATAACACATTCCAGATATAACTGTTTTTATGTTAGCCTGGTGCTAGTGTGGATCCACAGAAGAACATATCTGGGATAAAGCCTGACATGTCCGCTCTCTGCTTGTAGCCGTTTACTTCGGTAAACAACAACCGAGCTAGCGAGCTACACGCTGAAAATACCAAGTTCTGAAGAAGATGTGGACGGTGCAACAAGTCAGGCCTGCTCGGTTCTTTCAGGGAATGATTGTAAAGATTTATAAAGAATATGTCAGATCATTTCCTCCCTAACTGGGAGGTTTTATTAAGAATATGTTAGATCATCTCCTCTCTAACTGGGAGGTTTAATAAGAATATGTTAGATCATCTCCTCTCTAACTGGGAGGTTTAATAAGAATATGTTAGATCATTTCCTCTCTAACTGGGAGGTTTTATAAAGAATATTTTAGATAATTTCCTCTCTAACTGGGAGGTTTTGGGACTGATTGGTGGGATTGCTGTGAATGAAGTACACACGGAGAGACACTGGTAAGAGCCAATGAGGTGTAACCATGTATCAGCTGATTTAAATAGCTCACATTACTGGATTGTGTCAACAGGTAACTTCTTTTAATATTGGATGTGGAGTTTTCTTTAGCGGGGTGCAAATGTTCCACCAGAACAAGTTCCTTCCTGAGACTATTTAGCAGAGACACCGTCACTGCGTCTGGACCTTAGCCCCGCCCAGGACCATTGGGATTGGTTTAAAGAAATGTAAACAACACAGAGAGTTTTTCTCCTATCCCAGAATGCATCTGTGGTGTAGCCAGACCTTCCTCCACAGTGCTGTGGAGAAATGTCTGATCTGTAACTCGGGTTGCATCTCATGGCCCTTATTCTCCAAGGTCCTTCGCTGAACTGGAAGTTGTTCTGGACCGAGGAGGGATCATCGAGGCGCTATAGGCGAGGAGACACGAGAGCAGCCTTCCTGGAAGCTGTGAGAATGAAGGAGTTGCTAACGAATTCATGTGACTCTTCAGAGGAAAGGACGTCTCATTCCTCTGAAACACATTTCCTCCTTGCCTCTCTCCTTCCATATTTAGGAAGGGAGGCAAGTGGAGGACTCAAGGAGACAATTAAAGGGTTATAAGATGCAGTGTCGGTCTTAAGCTGGATCTGTGTCTAACTTCCTGCTCTACTCTCTTCCTGACCAGATTTAGCCCCTCCCTCTGATGACAACAGTGATTGTAGTCCCGCCCACACCGCCACAGCTCCAACATGGCTGACCCTAACCTGTCAGGTGTCCCTCCTCCCTCCCTGTCTCCATCCTCTCATCACAATGGGAAGATCGGGCCAACGGCACCCAAACGCTCTCCACCCCCCCACCACGATGGCCGTCTGGAGGCTGGAGCGGGACACCTCAGTCCCTCTGCACCCAGAACCAGAACCTTAGCCTGCAGCTCCCCCCTCAGGAACCTCAGGACCCTCCGGATCCTCGGAGGTCCAGGTTCAGGTTCTGGTCCTGAAGGCTCCCCGAGGCCCCGGGGTCAGAGCCTCGGCTCGGCTCTCAGCTCCAGGACCAGAACTATGATTTCCAGGAGCAAGGTAACTCAACAAGGATATCAGTCATAGAAATATATGGTGGTTTGGGTTTGCTTTTTCAACATTTTAGGTGCTGTTTCGACTTTTTGTAAACCAGAGAAGGTAACGTACATTGTGAAACGGTCCCAGTTTGGTAAGGTTTAGGCACCAAAATCTAGTTAAAAGATGGTGGTTTAGGTTCAAATCTATCATTACTTCACTTCCTGAAGATTACCACATGACACAGAATGTGACTAGCTCTGTTTGTTCCCTAAAGTTTCCTGGTGATCCCCTGGATGTTTTCATGGAGCACTTCACGTTTTCTGCTAACGTTACTGCTGCATCGCTTCCTGATTTCCCAAACTACGGAGTGGCTCGAGGCCCAAATCCCCGACCATATTTCTCCAAGCACAGAGGTTGTGTGATAATATTAGTCCTGTGTAAATCAACATCTCTGTGATTTGTATTGGCTGCGTTGATGATTATAAATGAAAGTTTTGGCATCATCATGGGGGATAATGTCAGTATATTTGAGTATATTTGAGTAAAACAAAGACTTCACTTATCCCGTGTGAATGCGCCATGAAACTGGAAATACTAATCCTGTTTGATTAGGGTTTATACCCTTATTCACATGGGATTGGTATCATCTGGGGCCCGAGTGTGATTTAGAAATTACCTCCCCCCCCCACATCTTAGTTTCGTGTGGCGCATTCACACAAGTTAGGTGAAGCTTGCTTTTACTTGAATGTATTGACTTATCTGTACCTCGAGAGTTGGCTCCCCGGAGGCGCGCGGAGGACGACCGCAGAGGATGGCCAGGGCGAGGCCACCGCAGTGCACTCTGGTTCGGGGTTCGGTATAGTTTTAGGCCAGACTCGGTAAAGGTTATCAGGGGCACCCTAGAGGTAATATGGGGCGCATCCCCGCCGCGGCATCGACAGCATCACTGTCAGCCTTCGGATGAAGCCGCAGGGGGCGCATTGACTCTGGGACGGAGGTCTCCGGTCGGCCAGCGGTCCAGACTAGGTTGGCCATGAAAGGCAGCGTCCACCATTCCATATCCATCTTCGCCAGAGGGATAAAAAGGCACACAGGAAACAAAACCCTTGAAAAAATGACATAAGGCCCACCCATTCACAGACATATTATAATATTATTATATTATAATATTATTACAGGACCTTGTGTTCAGTGAAATATGTCACATCGGTCATTTGGAATCTGGAATTTTTACTTTACAAATTACAGACATGGTCTAAATGCACAGAATTAAGATCACAGACAGCCTCTGTAATTATTACAAATGACTAGTGGTCATCAGGTAATACTAGTCCCGTCTGAATAGGGCTTAAGACAACTTGAATCACATTAAATATCTCACAGCCGGTCCCTGTTGTTACTTCAGCGTGGGAGCAGCCAGCAGGAGGAGCCAGAGGCCTTGTTGGACCTGATCCTGGAGGGTCAGGGTCAGAGACTGGAGGACCAGAGAGCCAGCCTCAGTCTGCTGCCTGACCCAGGACCAGCTGCTCTTTGTGGGGCCTGCAGCCCCGACCAGCCCGCCCCCCCAAGTCTGGACTTCTACTACATGCTCATTCACTACCAGGTACCAGCAGGACTCATGGAAGGATTCTGTATGAGCACAGTAGTTGTATTGTTCACATGTAAATATAATATACTAGGGCTGTAACAGCTGTAGCCCTGTTAGTAGGAGACAAACTTATTTCAAACTGTGTGCTGACATTGTTCAGCTGCAGTCGGCTCTGTCTGTTGAAACACTTCAAACATTTCATTTACAGCATCCCCCGAATGTGTCGATTAAATCGAAACAAACTACAGCAAAAACATACCCAACTGTGAGTTTTGTGTATACCATTTTGCCCCTACAATATGCTGATGTTCGTATTCACTGTATCAATCAAAACATTCAGAGTTTGAACTGAGGTAAAATATTGTTTTTGTTGGTCTCCTTTCCAGCTGTAGGCAGCTCATCTGCTCCTTTTTAAATACTGTTTTTCATACAGACTGTCAGTCTGGAGGAGTTTAACAAAGTAACAGCTTCTGGTTTGAAGCACAAACATTCGCCAAAAACTTGAAACCTGATGTGAACAGGACCCAAATAAAGACACTTGCAGAGCAGATTGAAAGGGACTGTACTGTAACACGCCGTTTAGTTGGCAACATGAAGACATGGGTACCCTGGAACCAACCATCTACCACCAAGAGGGTGAAGGAAGGACTAGAAAACACCACACAGCCTGAACAGGGTACAGCAGCAGCAGGGTACAGTAGTAGCAGGGTACAGTAGTAGCAGGGTACAGTAGCAGCAGGGTACAGCAGCAGCAGGGTACAGTAGCAGCAGGGTACAGCAGTAGCCGGGTACAGCAGCAGCAGGGTACAGCAGTATCAGGGTACAGTAGCAGCAGGGTACAGCAGTAGCCGGGTACAGCAGCAGCAGGGTACAGCAGTATCAGGGTACAGTAGCAGCGGGGTACAGCAGCAGCGGGGTACAGCAGCAGCGGGGTACAGTAGCAGCGGGGTACAGCAGCAGCAGGGTACAGCAGTAGCAGGGTACAGCAGTATCAGGGTACAGTAGCAGCGGGGTACAGCAGCAGCGGGGTACAGTAGCAGCAGGGTACAGTAGCAGCAGGGTACAGCAGTAGCAGGGTACAGCAGCAGCAGGGTACAGCAGTATCAGGGTACAGTAGCAGCAGGGTACAGCAGCAGCGGGGTACAGTAGCAGCAGGGTACAGTAGCAGCAGCAGGGTACAGCAGTAGCAGGGTACAGTAGCAGCAAGGTACAGCAGTAGCAGGGTACAGTAGCAGGGTACAGTAGCAGCAGGGTACAGCAGCAGCAGCAGCAGGGTACAGCAGTAGCAGGGTACAGCAGCAGCAGGGTACAGTAGTAGCAGGGTACAGCAGTAGCAGGGTACAGTAGCAGCAGGGTACAGTAGCAGGGTACAGCAGCAGCAGGGTACAGCAGTAGCAGGGTACAGTAGTAGCAGGGTACAGTAGCAGGGTACAGCAGCAGCAGGGTACAGCAGTAGCAGGGTACAGTAGCAGCAGGGTACAGCAGTAGCAGGGTACAGCAGTAGCAGGGTACAGCAGCAGCAGGGTACAGTAGCAGGGTACAGCAGCAGCAGGGTACAGCAGTAGCAGGGTACAGCAGTAGCAGGGTACAGCAGCAGCAGGGTACAGCAGTAGCAGGGTACAGCAGTAGCAGGGTACAGCAGCAGCAGGGTACAGTAGCAGCAGGGTACAGTAGCAGCAGGGTGATGGAAGGAAGAGGCTACATGGCAAACGTCAGAGACGGTTAACCCTGGTCTAACCCTAGACACCCAAAACATATAGTTCAGATTAGATGGAAGACTGGGGGGAAACGTCTGATAACATCCCTGATAACTCTGCTGATTTCACTGTCTCTCTGTCTGTCTCGCTAACCTGTCTGTCTGTCTCTCTAACCTGTCTGTCTGCAGTCTGACCGGATGGAGGACCAGAGGTGTTCCCTTCCTGATCTGGAGGATGTGATTGGTCCAGGTCCTGACGGTCAGGAGGATTTCTTCTCTCTGGTTCAGAGAGTTCAGTCCCGGAGGTTGAACGAGCAGAGATCCTCGCTGCTGCAGGCGCACACGGAGGAGGAACACGAAGCTCATCTCCACCTTCAGTCTGGAAGTTAAAGAACAGCTGAAGTACTGTTTGTGTTGTCAGACTGGGGAATAGAGTCTGCATCTTAAATACGCTCTGTCTCTATTAGAGCTTACAACTAGGAGACTTGAAACCATAAATGCAGAACACTGTTCTTCTGTCCTGGAGTGTAAATTAATGCGTTTCTGTTTTTAAAACTTTAACAACATCTGAAATCTGAACCCTAACCCTCCTGTTGTCTGACCAGGTTTTCAAAGTTTTCTAGATCAGAAATTTGGGTTTCTTTCACCCGGAGTGCCCAAAAATAACATTCCATACAACGCTCTTCGCAAGACAAATTTAAATGTTTAAAAAAGCAACAAAAACATTGAAAGCCTTGAAAAGAACAAAAGGCAAAAAATATTTTTGAAAAGCGACAATATTGTCAAAAAACCATCAAAAGTGTTGAAAACGCATAAAAATGTGTCAAAAAAAGGTGAAACGGTGCTAATTTTCAGACAGCAGGAGGGTTAAAACAGTAATACAGTTTAGTAACATGTTACTGATATTTAAATGTATTTAGCTAACAAACACCAGAGTCTGTTTTTATTTAAGAACTTCTTCTCTTCATAATGTCCAGCCATTCAACAGGATTCACTTTCACTTTCTTCATCCTGAAAGGACCCAGACATATTCAATTCAATTTTATTTATAGTATCAAATCATAACAAGAGTTATCTCAAGACATTTTACAGATAGAGCAGGTCTAGACCACACTCTATAATTTATAAAGTCCTAATAATTCCAGTAATTCCCCCAAGAGCAAGCATTTAGTGCGACAGTGGCGAGGAAAAACTCCCTTTAGGAAGACGCCTCGGCAGACCCAGGCTCTTGGTAGGCGGTGTCTGACGGTGCCGGTTGGGGGTGTGATGAACAGTGGCAATAATAGTCACAATAAAGATAATGGAACAATGACTACAAATGGTAGTCGTAGTAGTTCATGTCATAGCAGGGCACTGCTACAGGATGTAGTGTGGCACAGCAGAGCGTAGCAGGACGCGGCAGGGTGTAGCAGGATGTAGCAGGGCACCGCAGAGCGTAGCAGGGTGTAGCAGGATGTAGCAGGGCACCGCAGAGCGTAGCAGGGTGTAGCAGGATGCTGCAGGGCACGGCAGGGCATCGCAGTGCGTAGCAGGGCACCACAGGGTGTAGCAGGACGTAGCAGGGCACCACAGGGTGTAGCAGGGCGTAGCAGGGCACCACAGGGTGTAGCAGGATGTAGCAGGGCACCGCAGAGCGTAGCAGGGTGTAGCAGGATGTAGCAGGGCACCACAGAGCGTAGCAGGATGTAGCAGGATGCTGCAGGGCACGGCAGGGCATCGCAGTGCGTAGCAGGGCACCACAGGGTGTAGCAGGACGTAGCAGGGCACAGCAGAGCGTAGCAGGGTGTAGCAGGGAGTGCAGCAGGACCACGGCGACAGCTGCAACCAAGATCTTGGTGACCAAGGAAATATGCTGGGCGAAAAACATGACATATTATGTTAATATTAGGATCATTAATGTGTTTGTCAGAATATTATTTTAATATTAAGATCATTAATGTGTTCGTCAGAATATTATGTTAATATTAAGATCATTAATGTGTATTATGTTAATATTAGGGTCATTAATGTGTATTATGTTAATATTAGGGTCATTAATGTGTCAAACAGTCAGAATATTTCTCACCTTTTATAAGAAAATAAAATGTTTATCGAAACATGTGGAAACAGAACATAAACTTAATTAAACGAAAGAACAAGTACCTTAAACATCGTGAGTAAAAACAGTCCTTCCGTCAGAGTGAGACCTCTTCACCGCCTGATCTTTGAGGCGCCTTGCGCATGCGCGGTTAGAGAATAGGAAGTAAACAAGCAGCGTGCCGCCTTCCAGCCCGCGTGCAGCCGCAGAGGATAGTCAGCGACGGTAAGATATTAAACTATAGAAACATTAAAACATGAATTAACGGTTACCACCAGTGGTGTAGTCTACCGTTACGTAACGATGACGCGATTGTTGTGTGAGAGGACTTTAATTCAGCCCGTCTGTGTTACGAGTCGCCTAGCAACAACAACACTGCCCAAATATGATATGACCTCATGTGGATCACTACAGTAGATATATGACCTCATGTGGATCACTATAGTAGATATATGATATATGAACTAATGTGGATCACTATAGTAGATATATGATATATGAACTCATGTGGATCACTACAGTAGATATATGATATATGAACTCATGTGGATCACTATAGTAGATATATGATATATGAACTCATGTGGATCACTACAGTAGATATATGATATATGAACTCATGTGGATCACTATAGTAGATATATGATATATGAACTAATGTGGATCACTACAGTAGATATATGACCTCATGTGGATCACTATAGTAGATATATGATATATGACCTCATGTGGATCACTACAGTAGATATATGATATATGAACTCATGTGGATCACTACAGTAGATATATGATATATGAAATGAAAGCAGATTTAAAGTACAGTCTCCCCGTGTTTTGGTAACCCGGCCCCTGAAGTTTCGAGCGTGTATATATATATATATGTAAGCGAGAATCTGCCTTTGGGAGGGGGGGGGGGGGCATATCATCATGGTGGGTCTGGGTGTCCTCCCCCAGGGAAGTTTTGAGCATCAACGACTTCATTTCCTGCATTCTCACACACTTCAATGCACCAATTTACGGTGGAAATCCCTTTATGTAGCTGATGTGAAGAAGAAAAACACAGATGTCAGTTCAAAATATATCAAAAATATAATGCAAAGTATGTTGTTGCGTGTCATTGGACATTAAGAGGGTATATGGAAATCCTGGAGCTTTCTTAGTGGGTATACTGTGTATACCTACGTACCACGTAGACTACACCAGTGAGTATACGTTAATGTTAAAGAAACTTGTGGAAATGAACCAGATCTGGCTATATATATATATATATATATATATATATATATATATATATATATATATATATATATATATATATGTATGTGTGCGGTAGCATTACAAAATACGCATGGGGTGTCACTCTGGGACGCACCATTCTGGGATGGGCGTGTCTAATGCTGGGAGGAAAACAATTACAGTATACTCACTACCAAAAACCATAGACATTATATAAGAATGGACCAGCAGGTCCCGTGTCTCTGGACGGAGACCAGTGAAGTCTCTTTCCCGGTGATGGCTGAGCGTTACTGAGCAGCCTCCAACTGAGCTTGAAGACGTAGATGTGACGTGAGCAACCTGTCTGAAAGTTGGAAGTCTTCTGGTAGCTGTGCCAAGAGAAATCTCAATCATTCCCAATCTAGCAGAGACGGAGAGCGTAGGTATATGTAAGGAGATAACATAGGCACAGGCTAATTACTGATCACTAACATGATAGTTAACATTAGTAATTACACTTAAACAGCTAATGGAAGTCCAAACTGCCTGAGAGCTTCTCCTGTACTATACGGTAATTCCTCTACTATGAGACAGTAAGTCTCGTGGTTATGACCCAATCGTTAGCCTATTTTTATAACAACGTCTGCTACGGAGCCATAACGTGAGCTACAAGGTAATGGAGCCTTTTATACATTGTCGTGTTTCTTTAGAAATAAACAACGGACAAATAGAGTCTTTAAACGCTTCAGATGTAAAGTTATTCTCTGTCAAAGTGACGTCAGAATGAATGGCAGTCAATGGGATGCTAACGGGAGCTGATGGCTTGGTAGCATCAGAATGAATGGCAGTCAATGGGATGCTAACGGGAGCTGATGGCTTGGTAGCATCAGAATGAATGGCAGTCAATGGGATGCTAACGGGAGCTGATGGCTTGGTAGCATCAGAATGAATGGCAGTCAATGGGATGCTAACGGGAGCTGATGGCTTGGTAGCATCAGAATGCTGCCATAGGAGGTTCGAGCTCTGAAGTGAAGCTTACCCCCCTTGCCAAAAACTAGTCTACACCGCTGGTCACCACGGTAACAGAGATCCGCCAAAAACTCCGCGGGAGCGCGTTTACGTCACAATTTATCTGGAAAACTGCGCATCACTGGATGCTTCTTTAAAAAGGTTTCAGCAGGGGGGGGCTTCACTCTGTCAGATGTTATATAGAGATATAAAGTAAAGATATCTAACGCAAAGCATCATGGGTAATGTCAGGGTGTAAGATGGGGGGCTCTCTGGACTACAGCTGAGACTGGCATGGTTCTCAGTTAGATGAAATACAACAAACTGCTTGTTAAGTTTAAAGGAACACGACGACTTATTGGGACTTATTCACCGTATCCCCCAGACGGTTAGGGTTATAGTCACAGCATGTATAAATAACAAGGTCACATGACACAGAGCCATCTTCTAACCGGATACATACTGGGAACTATATTCTCAGAAGGCCAAGCACTGCTACGTCTACTACTTGGGCGGAGTGATTTTCACCAGTCACGTTTGCTACTAGCTAGCTAATCACATTGGTTTTGTTGACGAAAGTAAGAACGGTGCTAATGGAGATGGAGCCGGGTACCTCCAGGATCTGGGCTAAGCTAGGCTAGATGGAGCCGGTTACCTCCAGGATCTGTGCTAAGCTAGGCTAGATGGAGCCGGTTACCTCCAGGATCTGTGCTATGCTAGGCTAGATGGTGCCGGTTACCTCCAGGATCTGTGCTAAGCTAGGCTAGATGGAGCCGGTTACCTCCAGGATCTGTGCTAAGCTAGGCTAGATGGAGCCAGTTACCTCCAGGATCTGTGCTAAGCTAGGCTAGCGGTGGGTGCGTCAGACAGAGTTATGACACCCACGGAGATGAGAAGGGTAGTCTGGACTTATCTGACTCTGGGGGATGCGGTGAGATAGATAAAGTCCGGCGATAGGTCGGCGTGTTAAAACAAATGGAAGGAAATCATTTCTAACTTTGTGTTATTGAACAATATCAAAACAAATAGTTACATTTTAAAGTTCTCTGCTGATATTTTCTTTCAACTAACACAAAATATTTCTGAGAGTGTTTATCGATGATGTATCATGGCTCTCTGACGGTAGCGGCCGCCGGTTTTAGAAACGCTGCGTCCAATCAGAGGACAGCGTCTGATGCAGCTCGGCGGACCGAGGCACACGGCTGGGGATTGTCTCTTTGGTGTTCGGTGATGAAGCTGGAAGTTCAGATTGTCTGACACGCTGGAGTGATTTTCTTTATTCTCTTGCAAGTAGAAGGAGGCCGTCTGAGAGAATGTGCCAGCGAGACAAAGAAAACTCAGTTTTTATAGCTGAGCATACAGAGGGAGGGACTGTATTTCTTGTCGACTCAGTAATTATTTTGTGCTGATTCTGCTTATTTTACTGCTGAGTCTGTACTGTTTCAGGAAAGACTGCTTCAGGCTGCAGTTGGCTCTCTGCCAGGTGCTACCGAGTGTGGAGGCTACAGCAGAGGGAGAGAGCCGCGTAGCCTCAGTGCTACGGATGCAGATGAATCTATGGTTTCCTTTTAAGATATTAGAACACATAATAGGTCCCTATGACTTCTATATTATAATATGATATAGAAATATTGTATTGTATAAAAGCAAATACATATAAAGTCATTAAAATATAAAAACCATGCAGCAATGGATAATATATGAAAGAAAAATCACACATCAGTATGACCGATAAATCTTTCCACTACACGATCGGTACTAAAGAAATGACATCATCACACTACAGAAGTAATCTTTGTGTTCATGGTCCAGCTGCGACTGCGTGAGAGTTTCTCCTGTCTGCCTGCATGTCTGCCTGCCTGTCTGCCTGTCTGTCTGCCTGCCTGTCTGCCTGTCTGCCTGTCTGTCTGTCTGCCTGTCTGTCTGCCTGTCTGTCTGCCTGTCTGTCTGCCTGCCTGCCTCTCTGTCTGCCTGCCTGTCTGCCTGTCTGCCTGTCTGTCTGCCTGTCTGTCTGTCTGTCTGTCTGTCTGCCTGCCTGCCTCTCTGTCTGTCTGTCTGCCTGTCTGTCTGTCTGTCTGCCTGCCTGCCTCTCTGCCTGTCTGCCTGTCTGCCTGCCTGTCTGTCTGCCTGTCTGTCTGCCTGTCTGTCTGCCTGTCTGTCTGCCTGCCTGCCTGCCTCTCTGTCTGCCTGCCTGTCTGCCTGTCTGTCTGTCTGCCTGTCTGTCTGTCTGTCTGTCTGTCTGCCTGCCTGCCTCTCTGTCTGTCTGTCTGCCTGCCTGCCTCTCTGTCTGCCTGCCTGCCTCTCTGTCTGCCTGCCTGTCTGTCTGTCTGTCTGTCTGTCTGCCTGTCTGTCTGTCTGTCTGTCTGCCTGTCTGTCTGCCTGCCTGTCTGTCTGTCTGCCTGTCTGTCTGTCTGTCTGCCTGCCTGCCTCTCTGTCTGTCTGTCTGCCTGCCTGCCTCTCTGTCTGCCTGCCTGCCTCTCTGTCTGCCTGCCTGCCTGCCTCTCTGTCTGCCTGCCTGCCTCTCTGTCTGCCTGCCTGTCTGTCTGCCTGTCTGCCTGTCTGCCTGTCTGTCTGCCTGTCTGTCTGCCTGTCTGCCTGTCTGTCTGCCTGTCTGTCTGCCTGCCTGCCTGCCTCTCTGTCTGCCTGCCTGTCTGCCTGTCTGTCTGTCTGCCTGTCTGTCTGTCTGTCTGTCTGTCTGTCTGCCTGCCTGCCTCTCTGTCTGTCTGTCTGCCTGTCTGTCTGTCTGTCTGCCTGCCTGCCTCTCTGCCTGTCTGCCTGTCTGTCTGTCTGCCTGTCTGTCTGCCTGTCTGTCTGCCTGTCTGTCTGTCTGTCTGTCTGCCTGCCTGCCTCTCTGTCTGTCTGTCTGCCTGCCTGCCTCTCTGTCTGCCTGCCTGCCTCTCTGTCTGCCTGCCTGTCTGTCTGTCTGTCTGTCTGCCTGTCTGTCTGAGTTTTTTGTGATTGTTGCTAAAATCTTTGATTATTCGGCTCGTTTTCTTAAAAGATGCGATGGAATATTCGGGATATTTCTGCAGTTTTATGCGATGAAATTGCGGTTCAATCGTGGCTTCATCGCAGCTTTTCGATGATGTTCACGTCACGTAATTACGTCGCGTGATTGCGTCGCGTGATTACGTCACTTCATAACGTTCCCATGGCAACAGGGGAAACTGGCTGCTCTTGTGTGAAGTAACAACATTCTCATCTTTCTGCTGAGATATTTGGGACTTTTTTGAAACGAAAATGCGGGGATTATGACATCATGCAAGCCCGCATATTTAGTGCGGAAATCGGCAATTTATGCGGCAAAAGTGCGGCGTGTTTGAAAAAATGCGCCCCCCCCCCGCATAAATATGCTGACTTTGGCTGATTATGCATTGAATTATGGGATGGCATAATCACGTTTTTCTGGAGGGACCGATAAACTATTTATTGTTTTTCAGCAGAACCAACCCTCCGTCGTCATGACGACGGCAGACTCCCCTGAGAAGAGGAGGAGGGAGATGGAGCGCTGTCCCACACCGGTGGACATCCCAACACCAGACAGAGAGGAGAGGAAGAGGAGGAGAAGGGAGGAAGGGCAGGTCGTCATGGAGACCAGTGAGACAAAGAAGAAGAAGAAGAAAAGGGAGGAAGAGGAGAGTCTTCCTGTTGATGAAGATGAAAGCAGCCAGAAGAAGAAGAAGAAGAAGAAGAGGGAGGAAGAGGAGGAGAGTCTTCCTGATGATGAGGATGAAAGCAGCCAGAAGAAGAAGAAGAAGAAGAAGGAAGAGGAGAGTCTTCCTGTTGATGAGGATGAAAGCAGCCAGAAGAAGAAGAAGAAGAAGAAGAAGAAGGAAGAGGAGAGTCTTCCTGTTGATGAGGATGAAAGCAGCCAGAAGAAGAAGGAAAAGAAGACGGAGACACAGGTCGTCATAGAAACCAGTGTGACAGAAAAAAAGGAGAAGAAGAAGAAGAAAGACAAGACCGGGCTGAGTGTCGCCATGGCTACAACACCCCAGAACCACAGAGAAGCAGACGTCCAGAAGAAGAAGAAGAAGAAGAAGACAGCTGGGAGAGTGGACGAAGTGATGTCACAGGAAGATGAGAGTCTGGTAGAGAAGAAGAAAAGAAAAGAGGAGAGGAGGAGAGAGATGAAGAAGAAGACGGGAGGAAGAGGAGGAGAGAAGAGGAGAGAAGACGCAGTAGAGCAGTGAGTTTATTAATATTATTATTATTATTATTATTATTATTATTATTAGCGGGGGGGTAACGGGGTTAATTCTGTTGCTTCTTTCTTTTGTAGTCCAAATATAATAATCTGTATTAGAACTACAGATGAGTAGGGGTGTCACGATTCTCCAAATCCTCGATTCGATCACATTGTTGATTCTAAGGTCACGGGTCGCTTCTCGATTTTCACGTTTATGTTTTTAAAGCACAGGTTGCTATGCCAGTTGTAGACTAGACTTGTGCAAAATAATACCTGACCTTTGATCGTCACATTTAAAACCTTTATTAAAACATAATGTAACAATAACTTATAGATCCATATGACCGTGCGACGCTTCTGTCGCGCCGCACTCCACTCTATTCCTTTGGGTGACGTCAAGCGACTTCAACGTGCACGCAAAGCATCCTGGGAAGGCGGCGCTGCATTTGAAAAAATGCTGCACAATCCAAAAGCTGGCTGATGCCCGTCTTTATGCAAATTAATCCGTTGAACGCGACGCGACTATCCAGTAGAAGTAGACGAAAATCTTTTAACCTGACCTTTGTCGATCTGAAATGAAGACAGATTCAGCAACTCGTAAAATACGAGATCGTATTCTCAACGAGCCGCCATGACACTGTTGAAATTCTCGAGAAGCCAGACCCACGTCACACGTTTGTCCAATCAGCTGCCGGTCTAGGGCGTGGAGCATCAACCGTGGATGTATGACGTCGCGACACCACGCTTCAGTCGTGTCGGACAAATGGATCTCTACCGTAAGCTGCCATCTAGTTTCTCTTTTGTAACTGCAGTCGTCTTCACAGAAGATGATATTGAAGTTCACAACAAAACAAACGCAAACAATGACACAGCCATGTTCGTAGTCTTCTCTCAACATTTAGTGTCTTAAACTATTTCTGAACAGTTGAGCATCACCACGCCATGTTAGTCACGCTGCCAGTGGAAGGCTAAGCTACACGCACATAGCAGAGCTTGTAAACTCTGGCTTTTTTGTCAACAACGCGAACGTTGTCAACATAACACGCTGGAAATCCAAAATACTTCCACTCCGGTGACTTCAATGAAAGAGGAGGGGGTTCAAGTTCTGTCGATGGGTCTCCTGCATCTGCAATTGCCATGGTAACTTCTGACTGGCTCTAGCTGAGTTACAGGAGGTTGACTCGCAGCACTTCAACACGGTCGGCGACGTGAGGGCGTGGCCACTTGGCAAGCCGACCAGACGAGACATGGGGGCGTGGCCACTTGGCAAGCCGACCAGACGAGACATGAAGGCGTGGCCACTTGGCAAGCCGACCAGACGAGACATGGGGGCGTGGCCACTTGGCAAGCTGACCGGACGAGACATGAGGGCGTGGCCACTTGGCAAGCCGACCGGACGAGACATGGGGGCGTGGCCACTTGGCAAGCCGACCGGACGAGACATGAAGGCGTGGCCACTTGGCAAGCCGACCGGACGAGACATGAGGGCGTGGCCACTTGGCAAGCCGACCGGACGAGACATGAGTGCGTGGCCACTTGGCAAGCCGACCAGACGAGACATGGGGGCGTGGCCACTTGGCAAGCCGACCGGACGAGACATGAGGGCGTGGCCACTCTCGTCTGGTCGAGACATGAGGTCGTGGCCACTTGGCAAGCCGACCGGACGAGACATGAGGGCGTGGCCACTTGACACCCTTACAGATGAGACCAGCATGCAATTTATATTCCTGCCAATCAGCTTCTGTGTTTTTGAGTCTCCTTGACATTGAACCACATTCATGTTCAACTGCGTGTTAACCCTGTACTTCCTGTGTGTTAACCCTGTACTTCCTGTGTGTTAACCCTGTACTCCCCCTGTACTTCCTGTGTGTTAACCCTGTTCTTCCTGTGTGTCAGTGTGGACGCGTCCCTGTTGGACGAGCTGCAGGAGTTTGTTCCGGACGTGAAGAAGAAATCAGTCGATGAGGTCAAGAAACTGCTGAGATACGACCTGCATCGCTTCAGAAACTTCAAACAGCAAGGTACATAAATACTGTAATACTGTAATACAGGTACATTAACACATAAATACTGTAATACTGTAATACAGGTACATTAACACATAAATACTGTAATACTGTAATACAGGTACATTAACACATAAATACTTTATTGCTGTAATACTTTGAGTTCTGTCTCCCTTTTGTACTGGTTTCCCTCTTATAGATAATCCAATATATTTAAACCTCTGTTTTTTAGAACGAATATTCAAACATCCTTTTTGGCCAGTTATGACAGTCCTATTGGTGTAATATTAAAGGGGTGGTTCCGAATTTTGGACATAGGACCTCATTTCCATTTCCAAGTTAGCCAGTGTGTTTCCAGTGAGCCAGTGAGTTCGCTGGTGCTAGGCTAGCGCAAGTCAACAGTATCTGCTAGCCTGCCACTAAAAACAGTCTGACCCACTCCACAGTACACCCGAGGCAAATACATTATAACACCAGACTATTGATGTAAATGTCTGTGTTGATAGAATAATGTTAGAAATAAAACTACTATTGCATCTCAATGATCGCATTGCATTTTGAGGGACTAGTTTCTCAGCAGCAACGGAATTTTACTTTGCTCCGGTTAGTAGTACTGCGCTGAAAAGTACAGAGAACAGAGAAGCGCATCACAGTCGGGACACCTAGTAGTAGTAGTCTAGTACATTGGTATTGAAGCATTGAATTGGAAACTAAGGACTAGGCAACATGGTGTTTCAGTGTGCATTTAGAAATTGTAAAAATAAACCAAACAGATGGGCACCACAAAGTTTCCACAAATTTCCATTGGGAGATCCAGAAAGGAACCAACTGTGGCCTCTTGCTGCTGGCTTGGACATCAAGACACCGGCGGAGACTCTACTCAAGTGACAAATGTGTAGTGATCATTTTAGACCAGACTACTTTGCAAAACCCCGCAATCTAAAAGGACCACAAGTCACTGACGAGGAATGCGGTTCCATCCGTCTTTCCAGATGCACCAAGAGCTACTGATGAACAGGTAATAACGTTTGGTAGGCTACTCTAGCTAATGAAGCTAGCCCCTTTCATAACGTTAGCCTAGCTGCTACTGATAGATTGAGAATGACAACGTTAGTGGAACGTTACAGTTCAATGCATTGTGGAGAGTGACAACATTAGCTAACGGTATAGCTACACTCTTGGTAGCTACCTGGCAGGGCTAACCGCTAACTTTAGGTAATTGCTAACAGAAAAGTCATGTAAGCTCGGACAGTTTACATGCAAATTGCAGCGGCAGGTAAATAAACTTGTGTGATTGCCATGGAAACCAGCTTTCTCACTAGCCTAGGTAATATCAGTCCGCTGCTGCTGTAGCCTGTGCTACCAACTACAGGGAAGAAAGTATAACTATTGCAATGCGATGCAAGGGTAGTTTTATTTCTAACATTATTCTATCAACACAGCCATTTACATCGATAGTCTGGCGTTATAATGTATTTGCCTCGGGTGTACTGTGGAGTGGGCTTTTTAGTGGCAGGCTAGCAGATACTGTTGACTTGCGCTAGCCTAGCACCAGCGAACTCTGCAACTGGAAGGACTGGATGAAAAGTCTCCACTGATAAATAACACACTGGCTAACTTGGAAATGAGCTCCTATGTCCAAAATTCGGAACCACCCCTTTAATAATATTAATACTACTAAGTGTCATAATCCTGCAGGTGTGTCTCTGCGTTGGGGCCGTTGCTCTCGGGAGGAGAACGAGCAGATCGGGAAGAACGTGGCTGACTTCCTGGCTCTGACGGGCATCAGCTCGGCCAATCAGCTTCTGTTTCCTCAGAGATACAAAGATCAGGAGCGACAAATCAGGAAGCTGAGAGTACAACATCACTTCCTGGAGAGGATCGGTACGCAAACATTAACTCACAAACATCATCAAATATATATATATATATATATATATATATATATATATATATATATATATGTCTATCTCACCTGTCTGTCTCTCTGACCTGTCTGTCTCTCTGACCTGTCTTTCTGTTTAACCTGTCTGCCTGTCTCTCTCCAGCTGAGGGGATTCCTCGTACTTGTCATCAGGTTGCCATGAGAGTCAAGAAGATGTTTGACGAAAGGAACAACATGGGACAGTCAGTATCTGTCTTTAACCCTAAACCCTATCCTCCGACAGTCAGTATCTCTTTAACCCTAAACCCTAAACCCTATCCTCCGACAGTCAGTACCTCTTTAACCCTAAACCCTAAACCCTATCCTCCGACACGGAGGAGTAATCCTGTTCAGACCAAAGAGTCACGACGAGATCAAACAACGTAAGAGACGTCTCCTGTTTCAAATGATATCCAGCTACAAAAAGTGGTTTCTATGGAGATGATGCATCGTCTCGTCTGATTGGTGGAAACTGGCAGCTTTCAGAAAGCTTCCGACCTGAGACTCGCAGGGAGACTAAAGTTTACTCTCATCTCGTCCTCAATCTTTGGTCTGAACTGGACTTCCAAGTTCTCCCTGTGGAACTTCCTGTTTGTTCGTGTTCTCCATGTGGAACTTCCTGTTTGTTCGTGTTCTCCCTGTGGAACTTCCTGTCCGTGTTCTGTCTGTTTGCGTCCTTGTTCAGGTTCTCGGAGGAGGAGGTGCGTTCTCTGACGAAGTTACAAAATCTCCATGGTAACGACTGGAAGAAGATCGCTGAGAAGATGGACCGCAGCGTGTATGCCTTAGAGAAACGCTTCACCCACATCGGTAAACACCGACACCTTCTCTCAGCTCCTCTTACAACCCACACACACCTTTATTTATCAATGAGTTACAACCCTACACACACCTTTATTTATCAATGAGTTACAACCCTACACACACCTTTATTTATCAATGAGTTACAACCCTACACACACCTTTATTTATCAATGAGTTACAACCCTACACACACCTTTATTTATCAATGAGTTACAACCCTACACACACCTTTATTTATGAATGAATTACAACCCTACACACACCTTTTATTTATCAATGAGTTACAACCCTACACACACCTTTATTTATGAATGAATTACAACCCCACACACACCTTTATTTATCAATGAGTTACAACCCCACACACACCTTTATTTATCAATGAGTTACAACCCTACACACACCTTTTATTTATGAATTAGATACAACTAGAGATGCACCGATAGACCGGCCGGTGACCGGAATTGGCCGATTTTCACGTCATCGGCCATGACCGGAGACCTGCCGGTCAGTCTGACATATGCCGATTTTATGCCAGTCAAATGCACTCGGGCGCCACATGATTTACATCGCGCAACATCAGAACCACACGTGCACACGCACCGCCGCTCCATCAGCTGTTTATGAAATGTCATAAAGTCGTAATTATACACGGCTCGAACAGTCAGCCGCTCTCTCTCCCCTCTGAGGCTGAACGACTGGAACATGAAAACTGCACTCACGCAGGTCCTGTGAAATATGACAACTACAGTTTATCAGAAAATAGTGTTGGGCACACTGACCTGAGACGCTGTAAACAAAAAAATAAAAATAAAAAGACGCTGTAGTCCTCCGACACGCTGTATTAACGTTAATGTTTACGCTTTCCAGGTTAGTGGGGATGCATACCGCTCAAAACCAACATTAAAAACGTAGTAATATTTAAAGTGTTCAGTTTTTTTGTTAAACTGTAAAATGAGCGGTGACGTTAAATCATCACGTAACGGCACTCTAGGGTACCGTCTATTTGCTGGATTGTTCCGAGGTAACCGTCGGTAGCTAACGTTAGCTAACGTTAGCAGATAAGCCTGTTGACATTGTTCATATTTATGCACTATGACACATAAAGCAAACTTGCTAAAAAAGGAACTACACGCTGTTTTCAGGTAACGTTACTGTTGACATTCAAACAGGCCTGTGTGTGTGTGTTTTGAGAAATGTCTTTATACTGCATTAAGGCTATATTTATTTTATTTGTTATTTATATATTTTATTGCCATTACCTGTTTTCATACAGAAGTTTAGTTTGCTAAATTTATCACATTTCTTTAGTTGATATTGGACGTGAAAAGAAGGAAATGGTTCTAACATTGACCTTTAGATGTGTGTGGATGTCCCACACCAGGAGTCATTTAAATAGTTCTATTTCATAGTGATCCATTATCTGTTCTAACATGTTCTATTAAAGAAAAGATAGAAAATAAATATGTGTGTGTGCTGTAAAGTGGTTAGAAAAAATGAAATCAGAATCGGCTAAAAACGGTATCAGCTGGCCTAACGCAAAGAAAATCAGGAATCGGAATCGGTCTAGAAAGTTGTAATCGGTGCATCTCTAGTTACAACCCTACACACACTGTTATTAATCAACCCTACACACACTGTTATTTATCAATGAGTTACGTCTTTCTACACACTTTTGAGGCTTCTTTTGACCTTTTCTTTCAAAGTTTTTTTATCGACACTTTGACTGTTTTTTTGGCTGTCTTCAACACTTTATTTCGGTTAGGGTTATATATTGTTAGTTGTAGTTGATGTGAACTGTATGTGTGTTTACCTGGATATGTACATGCGTGTGTGGCTGGGGTTAGGGTTATATATTGGATATATTTATATATATTTATTAGGGTTGTCAGCATTAACGCGTACATTTTTTTTTAATCGCATGCCGGCATTTATTAATTTATTTTCACTTCACTGGGCTCGGCGTGGTCCTAACAGGCTATTTTGACCCTTCACTGGGCTTAGCGTGGTCCTAACAGGCTATTTTGACCCTTCACTGGGCTCGGCGTGGTCCTAACAGGCTATTTTGACCCTTCACTGGGCTTAGCGTGGTCCTAACAGGCTATTTTGACCCTTCACTGGGCTCGGCGTGGTCCTAACAGGCTATTTTGACCCTTCACTGGGCTCGGCGTGGTCCTAACAGGCTATTTTGACCCTTCACTGGGCTCGGCGTGGTCCTAACAGGCGACTATTTTGACCCTTTGCAGCCCCGTTACTTCTCATCAAGCTGCCACTTCCTCCTAACACATCCTGCTGCTGCAGGCTGCAGCAGGATGGAGAAACACAGCAGACATGAAATCCTGAATGGAGCTTTTTATTTTCAGAAACTCCTGGACGGCTCGGAGACAAGTCGAAAGCCATATGCACGTTGTGTAAAGCTGAATTAAAATATCACCGAAGCACGTCAAGCTTGAGCTACCAGCTACGAGCTAATTAACATGACTCAAGTTGATGCTACCCACTAGCATGCTACCCACTCAGGCTAAGCAGTATTTTGGAGAGTGCTACTCCCCGACCTGTTGATGAAACCAAATCCAAAAAAAATGACTACTGCTCTTGCGAAACAGGTGGCAACTAACTGCAGACCTGTCAGCATCGTAGAGGACTCTTGTCTTAAAGACTATGATTGGCATGTTCTGACCCGTCTTATACATGGCCGTCGAGGGGGACAGTAGTTGCACCTGACCCGTCTTATACATGGCCGTCGAGGGGGACAGTAGTCTCACCTGACCCGTCTTATACATGGCCGTCGAGGGGGACAGTAGTCTCACCTGACCCATCTTATACATGGCCGTCGAGGGGGACAGTAGTTTCACCTGACCCATTTTATACATGGCCGTCGAGGGGGACAGTAGTCTCACCTGACCCGTCTTATACATGGCCGTTGAGGGGGACAGTAGTGTCACCTGACCCGTCTTATACATGGCCGTCGAGGGGGACAATAGTCTTACACATGGCCGTCGAGGGGGACAGTAGTTGCACCTGACCCGTCTTATATATGGCCGTCGAGGGGGACAGTAGTCTCACCCGACCCGTCTTACACATGGCCGTCGAGGGGGACAGTAGTCTCACCCGACCCGTCTTACACATGGCCGACGGAGAAAGCAGCCTCACTAGAACTGCTGCAAACGCTGTCTCATTAACTGCTGATCACTGGACCTCAGGGAGGAATCATCATTATTTAGGAGTTACTAAACACTATATTGACTCTGGTAAGGAGAGGGATTTTTAGTTAGGTACTTGGAGGAATTGTGCAGTAATGACCGATTCACACATTTTTCTTTTGTTTACAGTAAATAAATAATTACAAATCTTAAAGTCAAGTTCATAAAGTAACTTTATTTCCATTCATTTGATTCCCAATCAAGATCCACTGGTAAGAATGGCTTTCCATTGTTAATATGGA
>CM042314.1:147500-157500 GCA_023566125.1 Zingel zingel | reverse complement strand
GTGTATAGTGGTATGTGATGGTAGTATGTGATGGTGTAGAGTAGTATGTGATGGTGTGATGGTGTATAGTGGTATGTGATGGTAGTATGTGATGGTGTAGAGTAGTATGTGATGGTGTGATGGTGTATAGTAGTATGTGATGGTGTAGAGTAGTATGTGATGGTGTATAGTGGTATGTGATGGTAGTATGTGATGGTGTAGAGTAGTATGTGATGGTGTGATGGTGTATAGTGGTATGTGATGGTAGTATGTGATGGTGTAGAGTAGTATGTGATGGTGTGATGGTGTAGAGTAGTATGTGATGGTGTAGAGTAGTATGTGATGGTGTAGAGTAGTATGTGATGGTGTAGAGTAGTATGTGATGGTAGTATGTGATGGTGTAGAGTAGTATGTGATGGTGTGATGGTGTAGAGTAGTATGTGATGGTGTAGAGTAGTATGTGATGGTGTAGAGTAGTATGTGATGGTGTATAGTAGTATGTGATGGTAGTATGTGATGGTGTATAGTGGTATGTGATGGTAGTATGTGATGGTGTAGAGTAGTATGTGATGGTGTAGAGTAGTATGTGATGGTGTGATGGTGTAGAGTAGTATGTGATGGTGTAGAGTAGTATGTGATGGTAGTATGTGATGGTGTAGAGTAGTATGTGATGGTAGTATGTGATGGTGTGATGGTGTAAAGTAGTATGTGATGGTGTAGAGTAGTATGTGATGGTGTAGAGTAGTATGTGATGGTGTAGAGTAGTATGTGATGGTAGTATGTGATGGTGTAGAGTAGTATGTGATGGTGTAGTGTAGTATGTGATGGTGTAGTGTAGTATGTGATGGTGTAGAGTAGTATGTGATGGTGTAGAGTAGTATGTGATGGTAGTATGTGATGGTGTAGAGTAGTATGTGATGGTGTAGTGTAGTATGTGATGGTGTAGAGTAGTATGTGATGGTGTAGAGTAGTATGTGATGGTGTAGTGTAGTATGTGATGGTGTAGAGTAGTATGTGATGGTAGTATGTGATGGTGTAGAGTAGTATGTGATGGTGTAGTGTAGTATGTGATGGTGTAGAGTAGTATGTGATGGTAGTATGTGATGGTGTAGAGTAGTATGTGATGGTAGTATGTGATGGTGTAGAGTAGTATGTGATGGTAGTATGTGATGGTGTGATGGTGTAAAGTAGTATGTGATGGTGTAAAGTAGTATGTGATGGTGTAGAGTAGTATGTGATGGTGTAGAGTAGTATGTGATGGTGTAGTGTAGTATGTGATGGTGTAGTGTAGTATGTGATGGTATTGTAGTAAGTAGAGTAGTATTTGAAGGATACCCAGCCATAGTAACATTCATTTATTGTTACTTTCACAGAAAGACGTTATTATCTGTGTGTTACGGTATAAAGTCTCCCCGCTGCGGTAGTACTAGTGCGTGTGCGTGTGCGTGTGCGTGTGCGTGTGCGTGTGCGTGTGTGTGTGTGTGTGTGTGTGTGTGTGTGTGTGTGTGTGTGTGTGTGTGTGTGTGTGTGTGTGTTTCAGTGACGTGACTCCGATGTGCGTTCAGAAGACTTTCCACAGACTCAAAGTTTCCAGAGTTCCTAACTGGACCAGTTTATCCTACGGAGGTTAGTACTGCAGTACTTTATAAGGTAGTACTTTATCAGGTAGTACTGCTTTACTTCATCAGGTTTTTAAACTGTATAGTGTGAATTCTAAAGCGTTATTAATAAGAAGATATATTGTGATATAATCAGACGTATCATTAATAAGAAGATATATTGTGATATAATCAGAAATGAGACAGAGAAGAATCAATAATACTAAAGATAATATAATAACTAGAGATGTAACCTTACACTCAACTCATGAAAACGGCGTCAAAAACTTTAAAAAGTGACAAACGCTAAATAAAAGTTAATAAAACAGCATCGCTGCATCATAGTTTCATCTCAACCGGTGGTAATCTTCAACATTTATATCCATTTTAATCTGTTACATCTCTAATATCCACTATATCACCACTTTCCTTATTTATATTTTGGATGGACTCAAAGGTTCAAACCTTTTAATATATACAGTATCTCACAAAAGTGAGTACAGCCCTCACATTTTAGTAAATATTTCATTATATCTTTTAATGGGACAACACTGAAGAAATTACACTTTGCTCCAATGAGAAGTATGAAGTGTCCAGCTTGTATAACAGCGTAAAGTATGAAGAGTACAGCTTGTATAACAGTGTAAATGTGCTGTCCCCTCAAAATAACTCAACACACAGCCACAGGGCATGTGATGATGTGGGGGTATGGTGAAGGGGATGTGATGATGTGGGGGTATGGTGAAGGGTATGTGATGATGTGGTGAAGGGTATGTGATGATGTAGGGGTATGGTGAAGGGGATGTGATGATGTGTGGGTATGGTGAAGGGGATGTGATGGTATGGTGAAGGGTATGTGATGATGTGGGGGTATGGTGAAGGGTATGTGGTGATGTGGGGGTACGGTGAAGGGGATGTGATGATGGGGGGGTATGGTGAAGGGGATGTGATGATGGGGGGGTACGGTGAAGGGGATGTGATGATGGGGGGGTATGGTGAAGGGGATGTGATGATGTGGGGGTACGGTGAAGGGGATGTGATGATGGGGGGGTATGGTGAAGGGGATGTGATGATGTGGGGGTACGGTGAAGGGGATGTGATGATGGGGGGGTATGGTGAAGGGTAGGTGATGATGTGGGGGCCAAGGGAACTTTATCAGGATGCAGAGTATCCTGGATCCATGAAATAACTGGCCTTTCAAAATAAAAGCCTGCCTGCCTCTATGGGAATTTAACATAGGGGTGGACTGACTTTAGCTGCCAGCGGTTTAGGCATTAATGGCTGTGTTGAGTTATTTTGAGGGGACAGCACATTTACCCTGTTATACAAGCGGGACACTTCATACTTTACATTGGAGCAAAGTGTGAGGGGTGTACTCACTTTTGTGAGATACTGTATATATTATACATCTTTTTTTTTAAGTTATATACAGAACCAGTCAAAAATTTGGACACGCTGTCTGTCTCTCTGACCTACCTACCTGTCTGTCTGTTGTTCCAGAGATCATTGACTTCCTGCATCAGAAAGTGGCTCCGCTCCTGAAGGAGAGACTGAAGAGAGAGGAGGAGGAAGAGGGGGAGGAGAGGGGGAAGGAGGAGGAGAGGGGGGGGGCGCAGGGGGAGAAACGCTACCTTCTGTCTCACATCTTCCCCTCAGAGAACAGCGAGGACGCAGACGACTTCCGGGAGCTGGACAACAGTTAGCTAACAGCCGATCAGGACGCAGCAGGCCCCTCCCTTTCTTTAGTGCGATTGGCTGTCAGCGCTCGGACTGAACACAGACACCTGTGACATCACTGATCCCAACAGGAAGTGGATTAATACTTTAATTTGAAGGCCTGATGAGTTTTGTAACTGATTAAATGTTTTGTAAATTTTGATAAAAGATGTAAGAAAGCCGTCCTGCAGTGATCCATATGACTGATTAAAGATGATTTAAAGGGGCAGTACGCCCTGCTGTTAATGATTTAAAGGGGCAGTACGCCCTGCTGTTAATGATTTAAAGGGGCAGTACGCCCTGCTGTTAATGATGATTTAAAGGGGCAGTACGCCCTGCTGTTAATGATTTAAAGGGGCATTACGCCCTGCTGTTGATGATTTAAAGGGGCAGTACGTCCTGCTGTTGATGATTTAAAGGGGCAGTACGCCCTGCTGTTAATGATTTAAAGGGGCATTACGCCCTGCTGTTGATGATTTAAAGGGGCAGTACGTCCTGCTGTGGTACGTTAGCATCATGTACAGGGCTGCACAATTAATTGCAATTTTATCAACATCACAATACGGACTAGTGCAACATCCAAATCACGGGGGGGGGGGCAATATCTGTTAAAGCTAGAATCTGTAGAAGTATTGTGGAGCTGCAGAGATGTCGTCTTCTACAGACTGGTACAGATCCTCGCTAAAATCACACTGCAATCATTTTTCAATGAAAATGAGAATAATACAAAAATTATCATTGCCTCCAATATCGTGAATCATTTCACAATATCGGTCAAAATAACAATTAGATATTATCCTCATATGGTGCAGCCCTAGTACGATACATTTAGGGCTAATATCGGGGTGAGGTAAGGAGGCAGGACATGGTCATAAAACACCGGATGCATCCATACAGCTGTACGGGGGTTCATCTCTCAGCGGATGCATCCAATCAGCTGTACGGGGGTTCATCTCTCAGCGGATGCATCCAATCAGCTGTAAGGGGGTGCATCTCTCAGCGGATGCATCCATTCAGCTATACGGGGGTTAATCTCTCAGCGGATGGATCCATTCAGCTATACGGGGGTGCATCTCTCAGCGGATGGATCCATTCAGCTGTACGGGGGTTCATCTCTCAGCGGATGCATCCAATCAGCTGTACGGGGGTTCATCTCTCAGCGGATGCATCCAATCAGCTGTAAGGGGGTGCATCTCTCAGCGGATGCATCCAATCAGCTGTACGGGGGTTCATCTCTCAGCGGATGCATCCATTCAGCTGTACGGGGGCCTTTACACGTTCATTTAGTAATTCGGAGAAAACAAAGCCAGCGAGCGTCTGAACAAACATTTATTAGTTTCATTTACATTTAAAGTGTTTTCATTTCTACATCATCTGAAGTCAGAATTCCTCTTTGAAATATTAAATATCTCCAAACTTTCAGAGTTTCCTGAGAAGATCATGAACTAAGTGAACATTACTCAAACAATATCAACAGCTGTGGAGATGTGCAGTGCATTGTGGGTAGAGCAGTTTATCCAGTGGTGAGGGCCGGCTGCAGGGCATTGTGGGTAGAGCAGTTTATCCAGTGGTGAGGGCCGGCTGCAGGGCATTGTGGGTAGCGGTGAGGGCCGGCTGCAGGGCATTGTGGGTAGCGGTGACGGCCTGTAGGCTGCTGGTCCTCTTCATGATGTTGGGGACAAACTGGAGTCCCGACGCCCTCTCGATGGTTTCTATGGGAACCAGGAAACGCTCCAGAGGAATCTTCTCATCGATTGGTTCGTTTGGTAAAACGTAGGAGCGAAGCTCCACCCCCCGGCCCCCCCCCCTGCTCCAGGATCAGCACCTGACCACACAGTGACATCATCACACAGGTATATAAACAGAGATCCGGCTGAACAGAGTCAAAGCCCTAACACACGGGTTAGTACAGCCCTGAGGTGCTGCACTAACCCGTGTGTTAGGGGTTAGGGTTGTCCTCTGGGTCCCAACCAGGGTTAGGGTTAGTGGTGTCCTCTGGGTCCCCACCAGGGTTAGGGTTGTCCTCTGGGTCCCCACCAGGGTTAGGGTTAGGGTTGTCCTCTGGGTCCCGGGACCTGGAGGACACCACCAGGGTTAATACAGCTCCTCAGGGCTGTACTAACCCGTGTGTTAGGTCTTAGGGTTAGTGGTGTCCTCTGGGTCCCCACCAGGGTTAGGGTTGTCCTCTGGGTCCCCACCAGGGTTAGGGTTGTCCTCTGGGTCCCGGGACCCGGAGGACACCACACAGGTTAATACAGTACCTAAAGGCTATTTAAAATGGGTTCTAGAAATAAACATGACAGACAGGGGTTAGAGAGCAATGCTCAACAAAGTAAAGGAAGTACTAACCCTGGTGGTGTCCTCTGGGTCCCCGGACCCGGAGGACACCACCAGGGTTAAAGGACAATTCCGGCGCAAAATGACTAGTTTTCAAGATGTATCCCGCAAGTAAACATGAACGCGACTGTCTTTGTACTCTATCTTTTTAATAAACTATCTGTACACTTACAACGTTGTCAATGCTTCGGTTCACATTTAGGGACCCTAATCATGCTAACGTTAAAGTGTGGTGATATTTCGAGCCTTTTTAGTGGTATTAAATAGCGATTTAATTGGAGTGTCCCCATGCCCCAAATACTAGCATTCTAAGCTAACCAGCGGTCCGCGGTAGCCTCGTTAAAGCTCCAAACTCATTGGATTAGCATGACAACATGTCCCAGAGAGACAGAGTAGGTACACATCAGTTAATAACCCCTAGGGTCGTTTTGCGCCGGAATTGTCCTTTAATACAGCACCTCAGTGCTGTACTAACCCTGGTGTTAGGTTTGGGTTAGTGGTGTCCTCTGCGTCCCGTCATGTACTTCATCACAGACTCACCTTGAAGAAGTGCGTCGGCACGGCAACGTGGTTTCTTCCTAAGACTTGATATCGGACGTAGAGTTTCCCATCAGCCTCCTGCCTGAGAGAGACAGACAGGCAGACAGACAGAGAGATAGAGACAGACAGAGAGAGAGACAGACAGAGATATAGATAGACAGACAGACAGACAGACAGACAGAGAGAGAGACAGACAGAGATATAGACAGACAGACAGACAGAGAGAGAAAGAGAGGAGAGACAGACAGAAAGACATAGAGATATAGACAGACAGAGAGAGAGACAGACTTTAGGGGCCTTCTTCAGAAGTTTTTGTCGGGTTTTTTGGCACCATAACTTGGCGAATAATGGCCAGTGTGTGGGGGGGTTACCAGAGGTTGCCAGGTTACCAGTGGGGGGTTACCTGGGCAGGTAGAGTGGCCCGGTGCATACAAAGACATTGAGGTAGCGTTTGGTCAAAGAGCGACACAGCTGCTCCAGATTGTTCCAGGCCTTCTGGTTCAGATGGGGGTTCTGGAACAGGAAGTCACATCACATCACATTACATCACATCACATCACATTACATCACATTAGAATCAACTTTATTGTCATTGTGCAGAAGTACAAAGACAACCAAATGCCGTCTGTGTCCAATTGGAAGTGCTAAAAGAGCAGACACGTGCTATATGATATACAAGTACAGACAGGACCAGAGATATACTGCAGTGTACACAGTAGTACACAGAAGGTGGGTTAGAGTAATATAAATTAAATATAAATATGTGCAGTGTATTAGCAGTTACCTTATAAGAGCCGAATTAATATGGCTATGTAATATGAACACATGATGTATGAGCAACATGTACAGATATGTCCAATGTAGTAGTAGTAGGGTGGGTTGGTTGGTTGGTTGAAATTGGTTGGTGGGTGGGTTGGTTGGTTGGTTGGTTGGTTGGTGGGTGGGTGGGTTGGTAGGCTGGTTGGTAGGTTAGTTGGTTGGTTGGTTGGTTGGTTGGTGGGTGGGTTGGTAGGCTGGTTGGTAGGTTGGTTGGTTGGTAGGTTAGTTGGTTGGTTGGTTGGTGGGTGGGTTGGTAGGCTGGTTGGTAGGCTGGTTAGTTGGTAGGTTGGTGGGTGGGTTGGTGGGTAGGTTGGTTGGTAGGTAGGTTGGTTAGTTGGTTGGTGGGTAGGTTGGTTAGTTGGTAGGTAAGTAGGTTAGTTGGTTGTCAGGGATGCAGAGCTAGAGTTCAGCAGGGTGACAGCAGCAGCAAAGAAGCTTCCTCTGAACCTGCTGGTAACAGTCTGACATGATGTCACTGTGATGTCATCAGGCAGGGTCGGACTGAGGGAGGGAGAGAGTGTGTGTGTGTGTTTGTGTGTTTGTGTCTGTGTCTATGTGTGTGTGTGTGTGTGTGTTTTTGTGTCTGTGTCTATGCGCGTGTGTGTGTGTGTGTGTGTGTTTGTGTCTGTGTCTATGCGCGTGTGTGTGTGTGTGTGTATGCGCGTGTGTGTGTGTGTGTGTGTGTGTGTGTGTGTGTGTGTGTGTGTGTGTGTTTGTGTCTGTGTGTGTGTGTGTGTACCTGAGGGGCGACGTTGCTTAGGTAGAACGTGTCCTGCATGGCTTTCTGACTCCACTTGTGATTGGCTGCAGCGGCCAGGTGTCCTCTGTCAAAGCCACTCCCCCTGTAGTCCTCATTGGTCGCTCTGTGAAACACATGCACGCTGGGGGGGGAGAGGGGGGGGGGGGGCAGGAACAGTTAGAATAAGAGTCTCAGAGAAACACTGATGTCATGGATAGAACGGATCAGTCGTCTGTTTCCATCCCATAATTTACAGGCGTTCTGCAGGCGACACCAAGTCAAATCTAAGACTTTCTAAGGCCTCCTGCACACTGGCTGCGTGGCGTGAACGTGTCGGCTGCGTGGCGTGAGCGTGTCGGCTGCGTGGCGTGAGCGTGTCGGCTGCGTGGCGTGAGCGTGTCGGCTGCGTGGCGTGAGCGTGTCGGCTGCGTGGCGTGAGCGTGTTTTCAGCTCAGAGGGGTAACTACCTCCAAAACAGGTCACGTTTTTATCTTTGTAAACTTAAAACGGGAACACTGCCCCAGGGAGGTCACCAGACCTAGAGCTGCACTGGGGCCCCCCTAGGGGGGTCACCAGACCTAGAGCTGCACTGGGGCCCCCCTAGGGGGGGTCACTAGACCTAGAGCTGCACTGGGGCATCAGCCCCCCTAGGGGGGGTCACTAGACCTAGAGCTGCACTGGGGCCCCCCTAGGGGGGGTCACTAGACCTAGAGCTGCACTGGGGCATCAGCCCCCCTAGGGGGGTCACTAGACCTAGAGCTGCACTGGGGCATCAGCCCCCCTAGGGGGGTTCCATGGACATGCTCCCCTGGAAGAAAATGTCTATTTTAACGTTTAAATGTATCAATCTGGAAATTCAGAGGTTAGACTTGATTATTCTTATCTATGGATGAAATATTTGGGCTGTAGCCTGAACTATTTTGGCCTGAACTATTTATGTGACATGAGCGTGTCGGCTGCGTGGCGTGTCTGTTTTTATTTCGGCTCCCATGGTAACAAAAGGAAATATTCTGGAGCCTATGTTGCCGTCAATACTGCCGACATCTTTGCTGTAATCAGATCAGTATATATTTATGTTTATGGGAAACATCCATGTTTACAGACAAGGCTAGCAGCAGCGCAGCGTCAAGACACGTTTATAGAAAATGCCACGCTCACGCCACGCTCACGCCACGCTCACGCTGATGCCACTCTCACGCCACTCTCACGCCACGCCACTCTCACGCCACGCCACGCTGATGCCACTCTCACGCCACTCTCACGCCACGCTCACGCCACGCTCACGCCACGCTGATGCCACTCTCACGCCACGCCACGCTCACGCCACGCTGATGCCACTCTCACGCCACGCTCACGCCACTCTCACGCCACGCTCACACCACGCCGATGCCACTCTCACGCCACGCTCACGCCACGCCACGCTCACACCACGCTCACACCACGCTCACGCCACTCTCACGCCACGCTCACACCACGCCGATGCCACTCTCACGCCACGCTCACGCCACGCCACGCTCACGCCATGCTCACGCCACGCAGCCAGTGTGCAGGGGGCCTAACCCTCTCTCAGCAGACGGATCTTTTCTACTTCCTGTCTGACCTGTCGTCCTCCTTGAAGTCGCAGTACTTTCTGTTCGAGGGGCCGCTGAGGGAGGCGGGGTCCAGCCTCTCTATTACCCAAGATGCAGTGCGTGTTCGGGGGTCGTACGAGGTGACGTAGGACTCTCTGGTCTTGATGTTGGCCAGCGAGGGGAAGCCGTACTTCATCACCGCTCCGGAGCCGCCAGGACTCACCTGGTGACGTCACACACACACACACACACACACACACACACACACACACACACACACACACACACACACACACACACACACACTAATGTACTTCTTATCTGAAGCAGGTTCTGTTCTTTTTTTAGGGAAATCAGGATTATTTGACAGGATTCCTCGTTGACTTTTGGAATTTATTAAAGTTAAAAAAACAAACATTGAAAACCCCTTGAAGAACTGGGACATTACACACACACACACACACACACACACACACACACAGACACACACACAGAGACACACACACAGAGACACACACACAGAGACACACACACAGAGACACACACACACACACACACACACACACAGACACACACACAGAGACACACACACAGAGACACACACACAGAGACACACACACACACACACACACACACACACACACAGAGACACACACGGACGGACGGACGGACGGACACACACACACACACACACACAGACA
>CM042314.1:112500-145000 GCA_023566125.1 Zingel zingel | reverse complement strand
TTTGGTGAAAGTAACTCAGAAGTAACACAAAAGTAGTGTAACACATTACAATTCAGAGACAGTAATATTGTAATATAACTAATTACTCTCAAATGACAGTAACTAGTAATCTATAATGTATTACATTTTGGAAGTAACTTGCCCAACACTGCTCACAAATCCACCAGAGGTTAGAACGCCAACACAGAGACACAGGAAGGAGACGCACATCCGGCGGCACCGGAGCTATCCCAGAAGTGGAACGTGGAGGATATAGACTACTCTCACTGTGACAGGATGTGATGTCAAAGAATACTGTCATAGTTATTCAATTCAATTCCATTTTATTTATAGTATCAAATCATAACAAGAGTTATCTCAGGACACTTTACAGATAGAGGAGGTCTAGACCACACTATAATTTACAAAGACCCAACAGTTCCAGTAATTCCCTAGTTTTTAGTTAGTTAGTTATACTAAAACACTTTATTTATTCAAACACTAAGTTCATAACAACAATGATAAAAAATTAAAAAAGTAAATAAATAAAGATGAGTTCTTCATACAAAAGAGATATTCATTATTTTATTCTAATTATTGTAAAAAATCACAAATTACAGCAAAACAAAAACAGAAGAAATAAGAAAAAGTATTCTGAGACGAAGAGAAGAAGCAGAAGACTTTAGTTCGTATAACAATCACATAAAAAACTAAAATTGTAAAAAATACATAGCGAAAACAATAACTCTGCACAATCTCCCTGTAGGCGGGGCAGTCAGCGGCGTTCAGCCCCGTAAGAGCGTCACTAACCGTTACTTTAAACCCTGCTATGTCTTTTTAGCCCCACCAGTTTACAGACACGTCGCTGCTGATTGGCTAACATCTTCGACACACCCACCAAACAGAGAAAACTAACCTCACCGCTCGCTGCACGGCGTTCGGAGGAAACGTGCCCTTCAACAGGAAATGGAACAAAGCGCTGCGTGCCTTCTTCAGACTGAACGTGTTGATGGCGTGTAGCGGAGACGGACAGACGGAGACGGACAGACGGAGACGGACAGACGGAGACGGCTGGAAGAGAAACTACATCTCCTCTGCTACGTTTGGTTCATAAAGGAATATCTGCTGCTACGTTCCCCCCTCTCATTCCCCCTGATCTGGTGTCCCCTCTCTCATTCCCCCTGCTCTGGTGTTCCCCCCTCTCATTCCCCCTGATCTGATGTCCCCTCTCTCATTCCCCCTGCTCTGGTGTCCCCCCTCTCATTCCCCCTGCTCTGGTGTTCCCCTCTCTCATTCCCCCTGCTCTGGTGTTTCCCCCTCTCATTCCCCCTGCTCTGGTGTTTCCCCCTCTCATTCCCCCTGCTCTGGTGTTTCCCCTCTCTCATTCCCCCTGCTCTGGTGTTCCCCCTCTCATTCCCCCTGCTCTGATGTTCCCCCCTCTCATTCCCCCTGCTCTGGTGTTCCCCCCTCTCATTCCCCCTGCTCTGGTGTTCCCCCTCTCATTCCCCCTGCTGTGGTGTTCCCCCCTCTCATTCCCCCTGCTCTGGTGTTCCCCCTCTCATTCCCCCTGCTCTGGTGTTCCCCCTCTCATTCCCCCTGCTCTGGTGTTCCCCCTCTCATTCCCCCTGCTCTGGTGTTCCCCCCTCTCATTCCCCCTGCTCTGGTGTTCCCCCCTCTCATTCCCCCTGCTCTGGTGTTCCCCCTCTCATTCCCCCTGCTGTGGTGTTCCCCCCTCTCATTCCCCCTGCTCTGGTGTTCCCCCTCTCATTCCCCCTGCTCTGGTGTTCCCCCTCTCATTCCTCATGCTCTGGTGTTTCAGAGCCCTACTAACGTTACCATGGTAACTACCAGCAGTGGGAGGAGTCTCCTGTTTATGTCCAGTGTACCAGGATGTTGATGAGATATTTTGGTTTTGGCGTGTTAGTTTAAACAGAGATTACTTCTTCTACTGGAGATAAAAACACTCTTTGCACCGAGATCACTTTGGGCTCAAAACTCAAACGCTTAAAAACCAAAACGTAGCGCTGGAGATGGAGTCTGAATCACGTGACAGTTTATCCTATTAACGGTGCACTATGAGTTCCTGCATGGTTTCAGCGTGATTTCATTTTAGTCTCAAATAGTAGCCATCATTCCTCGATCCGCTAGCTGCCCCCCCACCTCTCCCCACCCTGAACACACCATGAAACAGCCGGTCTCAGGAGACAACACAGGGGTCGGAAACATCAAACACTAGAGGCACAGGCTGGGCACCAAAATACAACAAACCACGTTCCAGCCAATCACCAACAAGATGGCTGGGGGAGGGGGTGGGGCTTAGTGACAGTTAGTCAGTCATGACAGTTACAAAAACATGGGGGGAATTTACTTGGAATGTCAACAGAAATGACGTCATGCAGGAACTCATAGTGCACCTATAATGTTATGTTGTGTTAATGTTGTGTAGTGTTAATGTTGTGTTGTGTTAATGTTGTGTTAATGTGGTGTTGTGTTAATGTTGTGTTAATGTTGTGTTGTGTTAATGTGTTGTGTTAATGTTGTGTTAATGCTGTGTTGTGTTCATGTTGTGTTGTGTTCATGTTGTGTTGTGTTAATGCTGTGTTGTGTTAATGTGTTGTGATAATGTTGTGTTGTGTTAATGTTGTGTTCATGTTGTGTTGTGTTAATGTTGTGTTAATGTGTTGTGTTAATGTTGTGTTGTGTTAATGTGTTGTGTTAATGCTGTGTTGTGTTCATGTTGTGTTAATGTTGTGTTGTGTTCATGTTGTGTTGTGTTAATGCTGTGTTGTGTTAATGTGTTCATGTTGTGTTGTGTTAATGTTGTGTTGTGTTAATGTGTTGTGATAATGTGTTGTGTTAATGTTGCGTTCATGTTGTGTTGTGTTAATGTTGTGTTAATGTGTTGTGTTAATGTTGTGTTGTGTTAGTGTTGTGTTGTGTTAATGTTGTGTTGTGATAATGTGTTAATGTTGTGTTGTGTTAATGTTGTGATAATGTGTTAATGTTGTGTTGTGTTAATGTGTTGTGTTAATGTGTTGTGTTAATGTTGTGTTGTGATAATGTGTTAATGTTGTGTTGTGTTAATGTTGTGTTGTGATAATGTGTTAATGTTGTGTTGTGTTAATGTTGTGTTGAGTTAATGCTATGTTAATGTGTTGTGTTAATGTTGTGTTGTGTTAATGTGTTGTGTTAATGTTGTGTTGTGATAATGTGTTAATGTTGTGTTGTGATAATGTGTTAATGTTGTGTTGTGTTAATGTTGTGTTAATGTTGTGTTGTGTTAATGTGTTGTGTTAATGTTGTGTTGTGATAATGTGTTAATGTTGTGTTGTGTTAATGTTGTGTTGTGTTGTGATAATGTGTTAATGTTGTGTTGTGTTAATGTTGTGTTGTGATAATGTGTTAATGTTGTGTTGTGTTAATGTTGTGTTGTGATAATGTGTTAATGTTGTGTTGTGTTAATGTTGTGTTGTGTTGTGATAATGTGTTAATGTTGTGTTGTGTTAATGTTGTGTTGTGTTAATGCTATGTTAATGTGTTGTGTTAATGTTGTGTTGTGATAATGTGTTAATGTTGTGTTGTGTTAATGTTGTGTTGTGATAATGTGTTAATTTGTGTTGTGTTAATGTTGTGTTGTGGCTTGAAAGTCAACAGATGAAATGTCAGCGGAGCGAGGGTTAGCTTTAGCCTGGCGAGCTAACGGTAATCTGTGTAGTTTCATGTCTGAACATGGTGGTTCTAAAATCCTGAGAAATGTTTACTTCTGACTGAATCACAGCTTATTAGTTATAAATATGTTTTAGTTTGGAACGTCTGTTTGGTTTCTTCAAACGTGGTAAATCAACACGTCACAGGTGTGTCCAGCTGTGATGTCACTTCCTGTTCCTCATCCATGTATGACGTCATAAGTGGGCGTAGCCTGGGGGGGGGGTCAGCGGACGGCGGAGCAGATCAGACCGAGGCTCAGCAGGTAAAGCTGTGATGTCAGAGAGGGGGCGGAGCTCTCAGCGTCGTCCTGGCAACCGCCCTTCTTCAGGCACACTCTGTTCTCACACAGCACACCTGCACACACACACACACACACACATACACACACACACACATATACACACACACACACACACACACACACACACACACACAGACACACAGACACACACACACACACACAGACACACACACACACATACATACACACACACACACACACACACACACACACACACACACATACACACACACACACACACACACACACACGAACACACACACACACACACACACACACGAACACACACCTCATCAGACACCTGCGTGGTGCCATCACCCCCCCCTCCCGCAGAGCGTGTTTACCTGTGGCGTTCTCCGGACAGACGCAGCGCCGGAAGTCGACGCAGGTTCCTCCGTTCTGACAGATCAAACTCTCCTCATCACACACGTTCTCTGTAGACAGATTATTGATTACTGATCACATGATCTCTGTAGAGATTGATCATTGATCACATGATCTCTGTAAAGATTGATCATTGGACGGCCTCTTCGGTGTGTCAGGACTTTAACAGCTGGCTGTAGATGAGTGTGTACCTGTGCAGCTGGCTCCGCCCCCTCTCCAGGTGTATCCAGGCAGACAGGAGTCACAGCGCCGCCCGGTGGCTCCGCCTTTACACTGACAGAGACCGGACTCCGAGCAGTGAGGGGACAGACTGCCAGCCGCGCTGCACTCACACTCTGACACACACACACACACACACACACGATCATCATTCATATATAAATACATATAATACACACTCTGAGACACACACATATTCATCATTCATATATAAATACATATAATACACACTCTGACACACACACATGATCATCATTCATATATAAATACATATATTACACACTCTGACACAACACACACGATCATCATTCATATATAAATACATATAATACACACTCTGACACAACACACACATGATCATCATTCATATATAAATACATATAATACACACTGACACACACACACACATGATCATCATTCATATATAAATACATATAATACACACTCTGACACAACACACACATGATCATCATTCATATATAAATACATATAATACACACTGACACACACACACACACAATCATCATTCATATATAAATAAAGAAGGCTCACACATATCATCCTAACCCTTTCTCCAGATAGTGTATGATGTCATGATTCTGTTTTGATAGTTAACATACTGTAGAGAAGAAGAAGCTTTGGCCCCAGCAGCCCCACGCTAACGGGTCTGACAATAAAGACTTCCCCAGAAGAATGGAGGCTCCACCAACTCTTCTTTTCTTTCTTTCTTCTTTATATCCAACCCGGTCTCACGCCAGTTCGTGAAATGGTCACGTTATTTTTATTTATTGATACGTGTACAGGTCACGATTTTCTCGTTTATTTCGTGTACAGGTTACGAATTTAATTTCGTGTACAGGTTACGAATTTAATTTTGTGTACTGCCACGGGGAAATTAAACGCCACACGCCGGCAACAACAACGGACGGACCGCCACACGGGTATGCGTTCCCCGGGCGCACAGACACGATCCGCGGTCTCTGTGGCACGCAACAACGGGGACATGAAACGCCACAACAACGGGACAGTTGAGGTTAGGAAAAAAAAGAACTGGGAAAGGAACCGTCACACGCCGACACGCCGACAACAACGGGACAGTTGTGGTTAATAACGCGGGACGCCATCCCCGCTCTCCGGGGTGAAAGTCCTGCAACACGCGGGACGCCGTCCCCGCTCTCCGGGGTGAAAGTCCTGCAACACGCGGGACGCCATCCCCGCTCTCCGGGGTGAAAGTCCTGTGTTGTTTGACCCGTCCACCCCCCCACCCAACCTCCCTACGCGGATCTTTGGCTTTTAATACTACTCCCTACCGTTGTCATGCTGTGATCACGAAATATGCTTACCATTTAAATACATTAACTTAAAATTCGTAATCACTACACGAAAAAAACGACATATTCGTGTCCTGTTCACGAATCAATAGATTCAATAACGTGACCATTTCACCAACTGCCATGAGACTGGGCTGTTATATCACACACAAGACAAATAATATATGCTATTATGTATTAAACGTTACAGTATGTTTTATATACAGAATTACATGTGCAGAATAAAGTGCTGCAGGAGGGAAAAGATCTTTTAGCATTTATAGTCTTGTGTGTGAACAGTGTGAGAGTTAGTCCACCAGGTGGCAGCAGTGTGTGTGTCTCAGTGTGTGTGTATCTGTGTGTGTGTGTGTCTGTGTGTGTCTGTCTATGTGTGTGTGCGTGCGTGTGTGTGTCTGTGTGTGTGTGTGTGTGTGTGTGTGTGTGTCTGTCTGTGTGTGCGTGTGCGTGCGTGCGTGTGTGTGTGTCTGTGTGTGTGGGTGTGTCTCTGTGTGTGTGTCTCTGTGTGTGTATCTGTGTGTGTGTCTCTGTGTGTGTGTGTGCGTGCGTGTGTCTGTGTGTGTGTGTCTGTGTGTGTGTGCGTGTGCATGCGTGCATGTGTGTGTGTGTCTGTCTGTGTGTGCGTGTGCGTGCGTGTGTGTGTGTCTGTGTGTCTCTGTGTGTGTGTGTGTATCTGTGTGTGTGTGCGTGTGTGTGTATCTGTGTGTGTGTGCGTGTGTGTGTGTGTGTGTGTGTGTGTGTGTCTGTGTGTGTGTGTGTGTGTGTGTCTGTCTGTGTGTGTGCGTGTGTGTCTGTGTGTGTCTGTGTGTGTGTGTTTCTCTGTGTGTGCGTGCGTGCGTGCATGCGTTACTGACCGACACAGACGTCCTCGTCGTCCAGCGGCAGCGAGGGGTTTCTATAGTAACCGAGGCGACAGAACTGGCAGTTCTGCCCTCGTGTGTTGTGTTTACAGCTCACACATGTGACCACGTTGATGAAGTCAATGTAGCTGCAGCGGTTGGAGTGACCATTACACTCGCAGTCTGACGGAGACACAAACACATCTGTCACAACATCTGGAACTCAAACTCAAAGAACCACACTGCTCGGACAACAAGGTTGAAGAAGAGGCGAGACCGCGGGCCTCGGCAGTAGTAGCCCCTAAACTGTCTGCTTTTAAATCCAGTATAAAAACGTTTTTATTCTTAGGCTTTCAACACATTACAATAGCCTTTTGATACTGTTGTCCATTTGTCTTGTGTTCATTGTGTTCTTTCTATGTTTTTTGCATGTCGGTACTATTGTTGTTTTTAAATGTGCTCTATGAATACATTTGGATTGGATTTGACCCTGCAGAACTCAGGAGTAAAATAACAAAATATTCTAAATATACCCTGTGAAAACTTTAAACTGCTTGGTTACTTTCTTAGTTTTTTCTCTTCTATTTTGATATTTAAAAAAAAGAAAATCACTAATAAAATACTGGCAATGAAACACAACACTTCCTGCAGATTTTTGACTTTATTAAACCAATTACAAACAGAAGAGCCATTGGAAAGGCTTTTCCACTGCTACTGAGCAGCTTCACATCGCTAGAACAACCTCTCTCTCTTCCATCGTCATCCTTCTGGACCTTTCTGCTGTCTTTGACTCAGTGAACCACCAGATCCTCATTTCAACACTCCAGGATCTGGGTGTCTCAGGCTCTGAGCTCTCTTTGCTCACATCTTACCTGACAGACCGAACCTACCGGGTAACCTGGAGAGGATCTAGCTCAGAACCTTGCCCACTCAAAACTGGGGTTCCTCAGGGATCAGTCCCTCATCTTCTCTCTGTTCACCAACTCTCTCAGGTCTGTCATTCTTATCACAGCTACGCAGATGACACCCAACTAATTCTCTCCTTTCCGGAGTCTGAAACTCAAGTAGCAGCACGTATCTCGGCCTGTCTGACTGACATCTCTTCTTGGATGTCCACACATCATCTGAAACTCAAACTTGACAAGACTGAGCTCATTTTACTTCCAGGGAAGGGCTCTCCTACCCAGGACCTGACTATAACAATGGACAACTCTGTGGTAGCCCCCACCCAGACTGCTAGAAACCTCGGTGTGACACTTGACGAACAACTCTCCTTCACTGCCAACGTTGCTGCAACTACCCGATCGTGTAGATACATGCTGCATAACATCAGAAGGATACGTCCCCTTCTAACGCAGAAGGCGGCTCAGGTTCTGGTTCAGGCTTTAGTCATCTCACGTCTAGACTACTGCAACTCCCTCCTGCATGTGCCATCCGGCCCCTGCAGCTCATTCAGAACGCAGCAGCTCGACTTGTCTTCAGCCTCCCCAAGTTCTCTCACACTACACCGCTCCTCCGCTCTCTTCACTTGTTACTGGTTGCTGCCCGCATCCACTTCAAGACACTAGTACTATCATACAGTACGCTAGTACTCTCATACAGTACACTAGTACTATCATACAGTACGCTAGTACTCTCATACAGTACATTAGTACTATCATACAGTACGCTAGTACTATCATACAGTACACTAGTACTCTCTTACAGTACACTAGTACTTGCATACAGGGCCACGAACGGATCAGCCTCAGCATACATCCAGGACATGGTCCAACCCTACACCCCAACCCCCCCACTCTGCTCTCTATCAGCCCCAGCATACATCCAGGACATGGTCCAACCCTATACCCCAACCTGCCCACTCCGCTCTGCATCAGCCCCAGCATTCATCCAGGACATGGTCCAACCCTACACCCCAACCCCCCCACTCAGCTCTGCATCAGCCCCAGCATACATCCAGGACATGGTCCAACCCTACACCCCAACCCCCCCACTCAGCTCTGCATCAGCCCCAGCATACATCCAGGACATGGTCCAACCCAACACCCCAACCCCCCCACTCTGCTCTCTATCAGCCCCAGCATACATCCAGGACATGGTCCAACCCAACACCCCAACCCCCCCACTCAGCTCTGCATCAGCCAAACTGCTTGCGGCCCCCTCACAGTGAGGGAGAACTAATCACTCTGAAATCCCGACTGTT
The DNA here is from genome assembly GCA_023566125.1 of Zingel zingel. Classification (NCBI taxonomy): domain Eukaryota; kingdom Metazoa; phylum Chordata; class Actinopteri; order Perciformes; family Percidae; genus Zingel; species Zingel zingel. The sequence continues at coordinate 136,039 of CM042314.1, read as the reverse complement.
TGCTGTCCTGGCTCTAAATGGTGGAATGAGCTCCCTGTTGACATCAGGACGGCTGAAAGCCTCCACATCTTCCTCCGAAGGCTAAACCACATCTCTTCCAACTGCACCTTTATTTATTTGAGGTGCAGTCGGAAGAGATGTGTGTGACTTCCAATTAAGTGCTTTCAACCCTGAAGGTGCAAACTCCAGACAACAAGTAGTAAGTGCAAGTTCATTAGCTTTTAATAAGCAAAACTACAAAGAGCCATATGGAAGAATATTCTTATATATATAAGTGTGTGTGTATAAGAAGTGTTACAAGTAAAGAGGGAAATCATTCTCAGAAACAACAAACTGTGCCCCTTCTCCACTGGCTAAAACCAGAAATGCAGCTAAATGGTAACTGAATACAATTCACACTTTTTTCCTTCTAAAAAAATAAAATAGACTGCCCCATAAATCCTCACATTGACTACTACTATACTCACTTTTGTCCATCTTGGACATAAATCAGACACCTTAACAATCAGTCTAGGTCAGCCATATCACAGATATTTCAGATTGCACTCATTTGAGTGACAGGCAACATCAATGTATCTCCACCAACAAAAATAAAACCAAAGTGCATAGTGTGGTACAGAATATAATTAAAACAACATAACAGTGCATGGCACTGTTATGTTCAACAATAATACCACATCAAGAAAAACATTAAGTGCATAATATGGGGTGCATAACATGTTAATTGCATCATGCTGTTCACAACTCAATCCACATTTCTTGCTGACTAGTGATGCCTGTTACCATGCATGTAGTTTGCCAACATTTGCCATCTAATGAGAGAAATGGCATTTTTTTGACTTGGCAAGAGCAGTGAAGTCAGGTGTATATGTTGTCAGGGCAATGCGCAAGCAGTGTCGCAGATGCTGGTCATTGAGGGATATGCGATTGTGAGTTTTAATGGCATTCATGTGTGAGAATGACGACTCACAAGTGTATGCTGAGCCAAACATTGTCAGAAGAAAAAGTGCAAGACCCCTTGAATGTGTAAATTTCTCTCGGCTGACTTCATAGGTCCAGAATTTTTCAAAACCTGCCTGCTGCAATGACTGTCGCAAGTCATCTGACGACTGAATGTCAATGAGTTCCAGTTGTAAAGACCCTTCATCCAATGACGATACCAGCGCCTTCCCTTTCAATGCAAAGTCTGCCTCAACATTCACATAGAAAGGTTCCTTCACAAATCTCATCACTTCACTGGAGATGCTGAAATCCTCAAACCTAGTGGCAAAGTTGTTTTTCAATGAGTCAATAAACCCTGACATCACCTCGGTAATTTGCAGGCCAGATTTCCTCAATGTGGGGAAGTGGAGCATCTTGCCAGGACAAAGATCAGCAGGGAAGAGTGAGAGCTTTCCTTGAAAAGCATGAAGTTTCTCCACAAGTTCTGCAACTGTTTTATCTCTGCCCTGCAACTCCATGTTGAGTTGGTTCAAATGATGGAAAATGTCACTCAAAAAGCAAACAGCGGCATTAAACTCATCATTTTCCATCAGATACAGAAACTTGCCAGCTTTTTTCAATTTTGAAGACCGGAGAAACACCAGAATCTCCTTTCTTAGTTCACAAAAACGTTTCAAAGCGTTTCCTTTGCTAAGCCATCTAATGTCATTGTGAATGAGCAAATCTTTATATTCAGAAGACATGTCAGTCAACAGCTTGCGGAAAAGGCGGTGCTGTAAACTGGAGGTACAACGGATGCAGTTTATAATTGACATAACAGAGTCCATGGTCTCTTTTAACTCACCACTGAGCTTGGCACACAGGAGGCTTTGGTGGATGAGGCAATGCAGAGATCTCATCTGCGGAGCTGCAGCTGCCATCCTCCTGACGAGCCCCTGATCCCTGCCCGCCATCGAGGGCCCACCATCCGTCACCAACATGTTGACGTGTGCCAAATCCAAGTTGTTCTCCTCAAAGAATGACGCAATGTTGGTGAAGAGAATCTCACCGGTAGTGTGCCCCTCCATGGCAATTAGTCCAAGCAGATCCTCACGAAAACATTCCCCATCAAAAAATCGCACATAGAGGCACAGCTGTGCAATTTCACTGTTATCAGTTGACTCATCCACGGCCAAAGACATCACCTCGGTCTTCCTCAGCTTGTCCAAAAGCGTCACGATGCAAGGGACTCGACTCGAAATTGGAATTTGCTTGATCGAATCAATAATGTTTTTTCGGGTTTTCTCATCTGTTACCACCTCCTCAATGGATGCCAGCATTCCCTTCTTGACCGTCTCTGAGTCTGTAAACGGCTTTTTCTTTTTGCCCAATATCCATGCCACTCGTAACGATGCCACAGTTGCTCTCTCTTGGTCTGTACAGGCCCGAAACAAAATACGATGTCTTTGCTCATAACAAGATGTAAGCCCTGTTATCTTCGACCTCCGAGCAGCAGAGCCCGGTGGGAAAGTAGCATCAAAGTTAGCATGCGTTGTCTTGAAATGCCTCCTCAAATTATACTCTTTGCATACGGCGAGGCACTCGTTGATGATTAAGCACACAGGATTCGCATCAACGGCAATAAACACGTATTTCTCTATCCATTCATTGTTGAACTGCCTGTTCTCTGAGTCAACTTTTGTTATTTTTAAGGTAGAGAGAGACATTTTTTCTTGTTAGCCAAACTTCGTGCTTGGCTTGAAAGAAAGTCAGAGTGGTCAGAGCGCGGCACTAGAGCGTGAATGGGCAACTTTGATTGGTCATGTGTGGTCCCTCAAAATATATGTCCGGCTGAAACAGGTAGATATTCTACCTGTTTTGGCCCTTGTCAGGACCCAGAAAGTGTACCGGGAGAGCATCATCATATGCCTGACAGAGATGTGGTTGACAATCAACACGCCTGACTCGCTGATCAGTTTCACTGGCTTCAGGGCGATACGAGCTGATTGGGACACTGCAGCGAGCCGTAAGCAGAAAGGAGGGGGCTTACCGACAATTTCCACTGGATGTGGAACATCTGCGGAACGTCTGCGGAACGTCTCCGGAATGTCGACGGAGTCATTAGGTTTCCATTAAAGTCAGTGTGTGTATAATGTGTGTATTTGTGTGTATTGTGTGTATAATGTGTGTATTTCCATTGACTGCGGAACGTCTGCGTCCCTACTCCGTCCCAGCTCCGGCGGTCCGCAGCCCTCCGGAGCAGATACGCAGAGCTTCTATTTTTGACGGATGCCGGAGAGCTCCGCAGCAATTCAACTGTTGTTGGTTTTGTGGTTCTATTCTACGTGAATTCGCGAGATATTGTGGGTCCTCGAGACTACAGCTGTCAATCATGGCCGCAGCCGTGCCGCAACAAATCCGGACCTAGTGGGTATTGACGGACGGCGGAGCACGCAGCCGTTCCGCAGCGGAGCTGGTCCGCAGCCGTTACGCATCCAGTGGAAATTGCCGGTTATACTGCTCGTCAACAACAAGTGGTGTAACCCTAAGCATGCTAATATTAAAGAACAGGTATGCAACAAGGACATTGAACTTTTAGTGGTTAGTTTAAGACCATATTACCTGCACAGGGAGTTCACCGTGGTGGTAGCCATTGTTGTTTACATTTCTCCATCTGCGAAGGTGGAAGCCGCTTGTGACGTGGCACACACCACTATCGCGAGACTTCAGGACAAGTACCCAGATGCGTTCATTTATATGTATTTTAACCATGTCAGTCTCTCTAAGAATTTGCCCACTTTCAATCAGTTTGTTGAGTGCACAACCAGGGTTGATAAAACGCTGGATCTCTTGTATGCCAGTGTGAAAAATGCATACAAATGCACTGCACTGCCCCCTCTTGGGCGTTCAGACCACAACATGCTACACCTCTCTCCCTCCTACACCCCAGCTGTCAAGAGGCTGCCTGTCACCATCAGAACATCAAAATGCTGGTATCCTGAAGCTGATTAAGCCCTGAAGTGCTGTTTTGAGACTACAAATTGGGATTTGTTCTGTGAGGAGTATGGGGATGATATTGACGGCCTAACAGAATGCAAAACCCATTAAATCAATTTCTGGTATGATGACATCATACCATCTGTTGCAATTCGTTGCTTCCCTAACAACAAACCATGGATTACCAGCAGCTGGAAGGCCTTGCTAAACGAGAAGAGAAAGGCTTTCAGGGAAGGAGACAGGAATAAAATCAAAGAACTTCAAAAGGTACTGAAAGGGAAGATTAAGGAGGGAAAAGAAGTGTATAGGTTGAAATTAGAACAGCAGCTGCAGCAAGATGGAGTGAGGCAGGTATGGGCTGGGATGATCACAGGCATGAAGCAGAAGGGCGGTACGCTGCCTGATGGCGAACAGAGTCTGGCTGATGATCTGAACAGATTATTCAGCAGATTTGACTGCCCCACATCACTCCAGCATCCTCCACCTGGTCTGCTGACCATTGCTGCTTCCGTTCCATCTCCTCCCTCTCTCTCCAACAGACCCATGATATCATCTGCTCGTAGTCCCCTTTTCCCACCTCTTACCCCACCAGCAGCCCCGCCTATGATTCTTCATCCAGCTCAGGTCAAGAGGATGCTGGGCGGACTGAAGCCAAGGAAAGCAGTGGAGCCTGATGACATCAGTCCAAGGCTACTGAAGACCTGCTCTGCAGAGCTATGTGGTATTTTAACACACCTGTTCAACCTGAGCCTACGTTTACAGAAGGTCCCAAGGCTGTAGAAAACATCTTGCCTGGTCCCTGTCCCAAAGAAAAATCATCCCATCAACCACAATGACTACAGACCGGTAGCACTCACCTGACATGTCATGAAGACGTTTGAGAGACTTGTCCTTTCCTACATCAGAACTAGTGTGTCAACTCAAATGGACCCTCTACAGTTTGCATATCAGCCCAACATCAATGTTGATGATGCCCTCATTTATATGCTGCAGAGGGCATATCCACACCTGGACACCCCTGATGCATCTGTGCGGATTACATTTTTTGACTTCTCAAGCGCTGTTAATATCATTCAGCCTCGACTGTTAGGGGAGAAGATGGGAAATATGAAGCTGGATCCATCACTGGTCCTGTGGTGTTTCGGATATCTATCCCTCAGACCACAGTATGTACACCTGCAGAACAGTTTCTCAAGCACTATTCTAAGCAGTACAGGCGCGCCACAAGGAACTGTGCTGGCTCCGTTCCTGTTTACCATCTACACAGCGGATTTCTAACACAAAACTGACAGATGCTTCTTGCAGAAATTCTCAGATGACACCACAGTTGTCGGCCTTATCAGAGGAGACGATGAGGAGGAGTACAGAGGAACACTCAACAACTTTGTGAAATGGAGTGTGGACAATCACCTCCATCTCAATACCACAAAAACCAAGGTGATGGTTGTGGACTTCAGGAGGGGGAGGAGGAAGATCCAACCAACACCAATCACCATCAGGGGCACTGAGGTGGAGTTGGTGGACAACCACAGGTACCTCTGTGTGCAGCTTGACAGCAAGCTGGACTGGAAGAGCCATATGGAGGCAGTGTACCGTAAGGGGCAAAGCCGACTCTATTTTTTAAGGAGGCTAAGGTCATTTAATATCTGCCAACCTTTGCTCTGCAGTGTCTATCACACAGTGGTGGCCAGTGCTCTGTGCTTGCTGTGGCCTGTTGGGGAGATGGAGTCCGCACAGCAGACAGAAACAGAGTGGACAAGCTCATCAAGAAGGCCGGCTCGGTGGTCGGGCTGAACTAGAGACAGTCCATCTGGTGGCAAGGGCTAGAACATTAAATAAACTAGGATCAATACTGACCAACGCTGCACACTCACTCCACCTCCTGAAGGTGATAAACAGCAGCACCTTCAGTCAAAGACTGATTGCACCAATGTGCAAGTCGGAGCGGTATAGGAAATCATTCATACTAGCTGCTATATGACTCTATAATGCACAAAAATAACTTTTCCTTATTTATATTTTTGTATTTTAACTTATTGGTATGGATATATTTGAGTAAATGTGTGGTGTTATGTCTGTCTTGAAGCTGCTGTGACACTGTAATTTCCTGCAAAGGATTAATAAAGGATCTATCTACCTATTTACAGAAAGAGGGGTATATATACAGGGGAGGGGTCTATGTACAGGAGGAAGGGTCTATTTACAGGGAAGGAGTCTATTTACAGGGGAGAGGTCTATTTACAGTGGGAAGGGTCTCAGTTTGAAGAGGTGTTCTTACCCTGGAAGGAGACGTAGGCAATTTTGGACAGCTGACTGACCTTTGGTCCTCCTGGAATCAGAATCTTCTGGGTCTCTTTAACCACAAAACAAGGTTTGTAACTGTCAATCAGACCTCAGCACTGCTACTGAAGTATCAAACATACTGTGACTACTTCAACTGCTGCTGTTGCTAATGCTAATGCTAGCCAGTAGGTGGAAGTTCCACGACTGTTTATACATATTGTACCTTTTTTCTCATAGCCTTTGTCATCTTTCTCCTTTCCTTCTTTTGTTTCCTTCCCTTCTTTTGTTTCGTTTTGTGTTTCCTCTTTGGCCTCAGTGACTGTTTCGTTTAACAGAGAAGGAAATGTTTTAAATGTGTATGAAAATATGAATCACAGTTTATTTGACTGCAGTTTGATCAACATGTCAAGCTGCTGCAGCTGCTTTGAAAGAAACTCAACATTTACAGAGTCAGCACTCAGCAGGTTTTTGCAGGTAAAAGTTACATCTGGACTTTCTTAGCATTGTGTGTCTCTCCTCATTCATACTTCCAGTTTATTGTTGCCAGTTCTCCATGTGTGTGTAGCTACTTTTTATCCTGACAGGACAGGTGTAGTTAGCAGGGCGTGATGGACCTGATTTCCTTCATAAAAATAAATTCACACTCACTTGAAACCTGCTTAATGTTAGTAATCTATCACATTCAACATCATTTACTGAAGTAGAAATTGTGTTGTTTTGTGGCTATACAGCATCCACAGGTATTTGTAGAAAAGGAAATTACAAATAATTTCTGAATGTGCATCCAGTGTTTTAGATATATTGTACACATATGTTGTACCTTTCTCCTCTTTTTGCTCTTCTGTCTTCTCTTGTTTAGAGTCTTTCTTTGCAACCGATTCTGAGCCTCCTGCTGGTCCCCTAGCAGCTGAATCCTCTCCAGAAGACTTTACTTCCATCTGAGCTGCAGAGGAATCTACCCCTGGATCATCTACTGCTTCAGGAGCTAACTCCATTCCACCTTTTACTGCTTCCTCTTTATCTAGCCCGGTTGAGACAGAATCCAGTCCAGAGTCGACTGAATTTGATCCTGGAATATCAACAGATCCACGGGAAATATCTGGAAAGTTCCCAGGATCACCAACAGGCGCTGGTCCATAATCTGGTCCATAATCTGGTCCATAATCTGGTCCATAATCTGGTCCACGGTCAGTTGAATATGGCTCACCCGGAGAAGGGAAGCTAAAGTCCACTGGGACCAAATCATCAGCAGGGTCAGACAGATCTGAGGTGGCGGAGCGTGTGTCTAGTGCAGCATTGCCTCCTCCTTCAGAAGGAGGAAACAAGAGCTCTACAGGAACATCAGGAGGAGGTACGTCAGGGGAAGGAATATCTGGAGGCGGTATCTCCGGAGGAGGAACATCTATCATGATATCTGGAGTCCTAGAGGAGGGCGCTTCTGGAGGAACATCTGAAGGAGGAACATTAGGAGAAGGTAGATCAGGGAGAGGTACTTCCAGAAGAGATATATCAGAGGGAGGTACATTAGGAGAAGGTAGATCTATCAAGATATCTGAAATCCTAGAGGAGGGCGCTTCTGGAGGAACACCTGAAGGAACATTAGTAGAGGGTAGGTCTACATCTAGAGGAGGTAGATCAGAAGGAGGTATATCGGGGAGAGCAACATCTGATGGAGGAACATTAGGAAGAAATATATCTGAGGGAGGTACAACTTTATCTGGAGGTGGTACATCCAGAAGTTCATCAGGAGGAGGTAGATCTATCAGAATATCTAGAGTCCTAGAGGAGGGCACTTCAGGAGGAACATCTGAAGGAGGAACATTAGGAGAAGATACATCTAGCGGAGGTAGCTCAGAGGAAGGTACATTAGAAGGACCTTCATCAGGTGGAGGTACATCTGGAGGTGAAACTCCCGGAGGTTCATCAGGAGGTTTATCTGGAAACGCTCCATCTGGAGGAGGGAGATCAGGAGAAAGTATATCAGGGAGAGGAACATCTGGAGGAGGGAGATCAGGAGAAAGTATATCAGGGAGAGGAACATCTGGAGGAGGGAGATCAGGAGAAAGTATATCAGGAAGAGGAACATCTGGACAAGGTATATCAGAGGGAGGAACATCTGGAGGAGATATATCAGAGGGAGGAACATCTGGATGAACATTAGGAGAAGGTACATCAGGAGAAAGTATATCCAGAAGAGGTTCATTAGAAAAACCTTCATCAGGTGGAGGTTCATCCAAAGGAGGAATATCTGGAAAGGCTCCCTCTGGAGGAGGTAGATCAGGAGGTGGTGCACTGATTGGAGTCTCTGGAAGAACATCAGGAGAAGTTGTGTCAGCTCCTGCTGTGGGTAGAGCATCTCCAGCCTGGTTGGTTGGGTCTGTATCTCCAAATAACACCCTGTCACTGGCCAGGGTTATTTCTGGGAGGGCGGTTGTTGTTGGAACCCCGGTTGATGTTGTCGGCCCATCAGAAGGTAAGATAGTACCAGTCCAAGAGAGAGTGGAGTCTATGTTGTCTGGTGAGGTGGTGCAGTCAGGGGGCGGAGTCACTGGGCCAGAAATAGACACCTCAGAGTCAGTGCTGCGGTCTGGGACAGTGGGGCTGTTGGCACTGGTGTAACAGGAGGTGCTAACAGTGGTACTGGGAGTGGTGGTGTCTGGGATTATGGAAACTGGTTTGTACAGAGTGTCTCCTGTCTCTGGAGCTGGACTTCTGGATGGAAATGTGTCCGCTGTTGGTTCTGCTGAACTGCTAAATTCTGGAAACAGATCAGAGTCTGAAGTACTAAAAACTGTGTCAACTTTCGTAGTCGTAGAGTCTACACCAGCTTCGGGAAAGTCCCCAGCATCGTTTGTACCAACAAAGTAAGTTGTAGAGCTAGTTTCAGTCATGATGGTACTAAAAGTAAGAACACTGTCTTTGTCGATTACAGTGCTAGTTTCACTGCTAGTACTTGTTTCAGCAGAAGTAATACTCAATGTGTCAGTGGTAGAAGAAGTACTGACTGTATTTGTGACAGCAGATGGACTCACTGTGCTTGTAGAAGCTGATTCAGAAGTCAACATGTATGTGAAAGTAGTTGTAAAACTGTCTGTAGTCATAGTAAAGTCGGTAGTGGAAGTGCCAAAAGTGTCAATAGGGGCAGTATATTCCGTTATAGTAGCGTCTGCTGCATCAGAAGTCAATGTGTACAGAAAAGTAGTCTTAGAAATGTCAGAAAAGTCAATGCCCAAAGTGTTAGCTGGAGTAATACTGTCAGTAGGGGTGCTATATTCAGTTATAGGAGCGTCATAAGTTGTTATAATGTCAGTAGGGGTGGTATACTCAGTTATAGGAGTGTCAGAAATCGTAATAATGTTAGTAGGGGTGGTATAGTCATTTTTAGGAGCAGTAGTAGTACTTTCAGTAGTAGTAGTAGTGTCTGTCACTCGATCTGATGAGGCAGGGGGTCTATCAGATGTTGCTGAGTCAGAGTCACCAGCCGCTGTCAGGGAAGAAGAGTCTCTTTAGTGAATCTCACCTTTCCGTTCCTGAAAGACACTGACTCAAGTCTCTGCAGAACATAAACACTGCAAGCGTTTCAGTTCAATGAAATTATACTTGCTTAATTATCTTTTAAACTGACAAACATCCAATGTGTTCAATTCATGGCTCAATTCAAGCAGGATTTAAACATTGTATGTCTTTCCCCATTAACTACCGGACAAATTTTCACTGAAATAAAGTCTCAGGGTGGTAAGAAGAAGGGGAGGGACTTTATGAGTCTATGACTCTATGAGGCTTTGTGTCCATATTTGACCAGTTGTGTGGATTCAGCCACTCTTACATCTCATTTGTCAGATTGTTTACTGTCTACTCTTTATTTATTTACATCACTATTGGATCTCTGTGGATAAAATGAATCTGTTGACCCTGTTGGACAGTTTGAAGCTTTCTCACTTTGAGGCATCTTAGAAACCTCTAATTGTCATGGTAACAAGTGTGTGTGTGTGTGTGTGTGTGTGTGTGTGTGTGTGTGTGTGTGTGTGAAGTGATTTACAGATTAAACACACACCATCTGTCAATGTGTCAACTCGCTCTAACGACAGATTAACGAATGCCCAGAATGCACTCTGATATTAAACTGAGCCACTCATGTGATCGACCGATCAGTCTTTGCAGAAATTTTATCCTATTTTAATTCCAACTGATGAAAATATATATTTATATATTGCTTATATTTATTATAATATATTATGTTATTGTTATTGTCTGTTAACCTTGTGTTGTACAGCCAAAAACACATTTCCAAAATTCACAATAAAGTTCCTAACTTACTAACTAACTAACTAACTTACTAACTAATTTATTAACTAACTAATTTACTAACTAACTAATTTACTAACTAACTAACTAATTTACTAACTTACTAACTAACTAATTTACTAACTAACTAACTAACTAACTAACTAACTAACTAACTAACTAACTAATTTACTAACTTACTAACTAATTTACTAACTAACTAATTTACTAACTAACTAACTAACTAACTAACTAACTAACTAACTAATTTACTAACTTACTAACTAATTTACTAATTTACTAACTAACTAACTAACTAACTAACTAACTAACTAACTAACTAACTTACTAACTTACTAACTAATTTACTAACTAACTAACTAATTTACTAACTAACTAACTAATTTACTAACTAACTTACTAACTAACTAACTTACTAACTAACTTACTAACTAACTAATTTACTAACTAACTAACTAACTAATTTACTAACTAACTAACTAATTTACTAACTAACTAACTAACTAACTAACTAACTAATTTACTAACTTACTAACTAACTAACTAATTTACTAACTAACTAACTTACTAACTAACTAACTAATTTACTAACTAACTAACTTACTAACTAACTAACTAACTAACTAATTTACTAACTTACTAACTAATTTACTAACTAACTAATTAACTAATTTACTAACTTACTAACTAACTAACTAACTAACTAAACCTGTTGTGATTCTTCACTTCACTAATACTAAGTCCCATAGTGCACAACTAACACGTGAACAGGTGAACAGGTGAACAGGTGAACAGGTGAACAGGTGAACACGTGAACAGGTGAACAGGTGAACACGTGAACAGGTGAACACGTGAACACGTGAACAGGTGAACAGGTGAACAGGTGAACATGTGAACATGTGAACAGGTGAACAGGTGAACACGTGAACAGGTGAACAGGTGAACAGTACTTACTGTCCGCTGTTTCTGCTGCTTCACCTGAAAAAGACAAAAAAAGATAACATGTTACTGTTTTCTTCTGGTGATTCACAGACTGAGTTCAGGTACATAACTTTCTGAACACCAACAGTGTTTGTGTTCAGGAAGTTTGTCAGTTCTTAGATTCGTCCATTTGTTAAATAGTTAGTAAGTTTGCTTGTTGGTTTGTTTGTTAGATGACGACAACAACCAACGAACAAATTAACAAATAAACTACAAGGACAACAACGATAATGTACGAAGGAACGAAGGAACAAAGGCGATTTACGAACAAACAAGCAAAATAAGAGTGAGTGGGTCGCTTGGCTTCACTTTTTGACATCTGGGTCAGGACCCTTTGGCGTCACTTTCAACATGCAGAGTAAAACCACTTAGTTAGGGTTAGGGAAAGAGATGACGGTGGGGTTACAAAATGTACGTTTCAGTGACACACGGGACAAGAATGAACCCCGGTCTCCTGAGTTGTACGGACACTAAAGGGTGATTTGTGCGTCGGTATCTGACGCTGAGAGCCGCTGACCAAGAGTCAGTATGTGACAAGTTGGGGTGAGAACGGGTTGGCGTTCAGGCATGTACAGGTGTTGGTGTGTGTGTGTTCAAGGTCGTACAGGTATTGGTGTGTGTGTGTGTGTGTGTTCAAGGACGTACAGGTGTTGGTGTGTGTGTTTAGTGTGTGTGTTCAGGTACGTACAGGTGTTGGTGTGTGTTCAAGGACGTACAGGTATTGGTGTGTGTTCAAGGACGTACAGGTATTGGTGTGTGTGTTCAAGGACGTACAGGTATTGGTGTGTGTGTTCAAGGACGTACAGGTGTTGGTGTGTGTGTTTAGGTATGTACAGATGTTGGTGTGTGTGTGTTCAAGGACGTACAGGTGTTGGTGTGTGTGTTCAGGTACGTACAGATGTTGGCGGAGCCTCTGGGCAGCGGCAGGTATGATCCCGGTCTCCAGCTGCGGGATTTGAACCTTTGTCTGCAGTGCTGACAATCCTGTCCACTTGTGTTGTGGTCGCATTCACACTGCAGTGTCAAATCCCGTAAGACACACTGAGACGCATGCTGGTTACACTTACACCTGCAGGAAACACACACAAACACACACACGCACATGCATGCGCACACGCACACACACAAACACACACACACACACGCACACACACACACACACACACACACACACACACACACACACACACACAAACACACACACACACACACACGCACACACGCATGCGCACACACACACACACAAACACACACACACACGTGCACACACGCATGCGCACACACACACACGGACACACACACACACACACACATAAACACACATGTCAGGGGTCAATATTTCACAAACAAAGGGCTTAGATGGTCTAACAGCGTCTGAAACCTGACGTAGATGTTACATCGCACCCGAGACACATATCACTGTCAACACACAAACTTTCTGCGCTGACGTCAACACTTCGTCCCGTCCGTCTTCACAGCTGAAGACTGACTGTTACAGAGTGTAGCGACACATTCTACTATATAATCACCAACAAATGCTTCTAAACCAAAATCTATACAGCTGGACAGTTTCAGAGACATTGAGGAGAAATTAACATCGGCAGCCAAGATTACAGGTTTCCCTGACGTTAGCATGTAGCTAAATGTAGCAGTTGAATGACTCAGCAAAATCACCAATAATGCCTCTAAACCAAAAACTACATAACTGGACATGTTCCAACAGAAATGTGATCCCAAATTCGGGGGAAATTAATAACAATTTAATGCAACCAAAAGTGTGACATAAATATTGCAGTAGTCTTTATCGACAGCAATTCATTTATGGGATTGTTGAGGTACCACAGAAAATTCCACCAGATGTCCTTCTTTTCAGCCGGGTATCCGACCCCTTCCTCTTTCTCTGTGTCGGCGTTCTAACCTCCGGTGGATGTGTGAGGACTATGGTTAACTGCTCCTCAGATCTCTGCAGGGTGAATCCAGACAGCTAGCTAGACTATCTGTCCCTCTGACTAAAACTACTTCTGAACGTCCACATGTTCCACCAAAACAAGTTCCTTCCTGAGACTATTCAGCAGAGGCACCGTGGCTCCGTCCGGAGCTTAGCCCCGCCCAATATAGTTGTGATTGGTTAAAGAAATGCCAATAAACAACAGCACATTTTTCTCCCATCCAGGAATGCTGTGTGGACTAGTCAAACCTTCCTCCACAGCACTGTGGAGGAAGGTCTGGGCATAAGAGACTAACTCTGAGGTAACGTCTGTTGATGCTGACCGCATTGACGTCTGCGCAGTTTTACCGTGTTGATGTCCACACGTATATCGGGTGCGATCTAGCATCTACAGAACCATGTAAAATGCAGACTGTATCCTCCGGACTTTGTACTTTTGGAGCCAAAGTCTGTGCAGTAGTAATCTGGTGGTGAAACCGCAGTTTCCAAGTCCCACACATACACCAGCCCCACCAATCAGGAGTCAATCCCAGCTGTCAATGAGGTTTCAGCCCGTTTTTATAGCTTCAAATAACTAATAAAACCCAAAGTGATCAGAAAAATGAACAAACATCAGCGTGATCAGAAGTTTAGCTGGATACCTGGCAGGAACATCAATGTTTGAAACAGCGTAGAAGTATTTCAGCAGGTTGTCTCTCTGGACATATGTCCCTCCCAGCGCTGGGCGGAGGAGTCTCAGGCGGATGTTGGTGAAGGTAAAGAAGTCTCTCAGACCCTTCATGGTCTCCATCCGGGTGTACAGGGCATGGATGTTGATCAGCTTCGGACCTGCAAACACCCCGAACCGAGCACGCACCTCGAACACCACAATCTTCTCCTCCTGTTGGTCCAACACTCACACTCAGCTAACTTTCAGGAACCGTACACCTTTCCTATTTATCAAACATTGTTTTTACTTCTTCATCAATCTATTGAAGGTTTTTCCGATAATTTAAAAGAAGTATATATGGATGGATCATTAGTGTTATCCTGTTCCCAGTATGACCAGTTACCCACCTTGGCTCCTACCCAGCGCGAGTACTGCTCGGTGCAGATGACCCGGGTTAAGTTGCTCGGTGCTAAATCAGAGACCCGTTTAGGAGACATACCGAACGCCTCCAGACAGTCATCAGCATAGTACTGATACGGCTGCCATGTTACACCTGAAACACAAAAACACGGATTAATAACAGTTTTTATTCCTTAATTATCTTCCATCAGTACCACACAATACCCAAAATTCCCTCTCCGGGAACCATCACCTTATCGTGGTGGAGAGGTTTGTGCGTCCCTATGAACCTGAGGGCTGTGTTGTCTGGAGCTTTGTGCTCCTGGTAGGGTCTCCCAAGGCAAAGTGGTCTCAGGTGAGGGGCCAGACAAAGAATGGTTCACAAACCCTATGAATAACCGAGGTAGACATGGAGTGACCCTGCCCGGAGGAAGCCCGGGGCCCCCGTCTGGAGCCAGGCCCAGACGGAGGGCTTGTTGGCGAGCGTCTGGTGGCCGGGTTTGCCACGGAGCCCGGTCGGGCACAGCCCGAAAAAGCTACGTGGCATCCATCTCTCCAGCCCATGGGCCCACCACCTGTGGGAGGAACCGCTGGGGTCGGGTGCGCTGCCACACGGGTGGCAGTGAAGGTCAGGGGCTTCGACGGACCAGACCCGGGCAGCAGACGCTGGCTCTGGGGACGTGGAATGTCACCTCTCTGTGGGGGAAGGAGCCGGAACTGGTGCGGGAGGTGGAGCGCTACCGGTTAGATCTGGTGGGGCTTACCTCTACGCACAGTCTCGGTTCTGGAACCGTACTCCTGGATAGGGGTTGGACTCTTTTCTTCTCCGGAGTTGCCCAGGGTGTGAGGCGCCGGGCGGGTGTGGGGATACTCACAAGCCCCCGGTTGAGCGCCGCTACGTTGGAGTTTACCCCGGTGGACGAGAGGGTCGCCTCCCTACGCCTGCGGCTGGTGGGGGGGGAAAACTCTGACTCTTGTTTGTGCATATGCACCAAACAAGAGTTCGGAGTATTCGGCCTTCTTGGAGACCTTGAGTGGAGTCCTGTATGGGGCTCCAGTGGGAGACTCCATCGTTCTGCTGGGGGACTTCAACGCGCACGTGGGCAATGATGGAGACACATGGAGAAGCGTGATTGGGAGGAACGGTCTCCCTGATCTAAACCAGAGTGGTTGTTTGTTGTTGGACTTCTGTGCTAGTCATGGATTGTCTATAACGAACACCATGTTCGAACATAGGGATGCTCATAAGTGTACCTGGTACACTTATGAGCACCCTAGGCCAAAGGTCAATGATCGATTTTATAATTGTTTCATCTGATCTGAGGCCGTATGTTTTGGACACTCGGGTGAAGAGAGGGGCGGAGCTGTCAACCGATCACCATCTGGTGGTGAGTTGGGTCAGGGGGTAAGGGAAGACTCTGGACAGACCTGGTAAGCCCAAACGGGTAGTGCGGGTAAACTGGGAACGTCTGGAGGAGGCCCCTGTCCGACAGACTTTCAACTCACACCTCTGGCGGAGCTTTTCATGCATCCCTGTGGAGGCTGGGGGCATTGAACCCGAGTGGACAATGTTCAAAGTTTCCATTGCTGAAGCTGCGGCGAGGAGCTGTGGTCTTAGGGTCTTAGGTGCCTCAAGGGGCGGTAACCCACGAACACCGTGGTGGACACCGGTGGTCAGGGAAGCCGTCCGACTGAAGAAGGAGTCTTTCCGGGATATGTTATCCCGGAGGACTCCGGAGGCAGTTGCAAGGTACCGAAGGGCCCGAAGGGCTGCAGCCTCTGCCGTGAAAGAGGCAAAGCAGCGGGTGTGGGAGAAGTTCGGAGAAGACATGGAGAAGGACTTTCGGTCGGCACCAAGGTGCTTCTGGAAAACCATTCGCCACCTCAGGAGGGGGAAGCGGGGAACCATCCAAGCTGTGTACAGTAAGGATGGGACGCTGTTGACCTCAACTGAGGAGGTAATAGGGCGGTGGAAGGAGCACTTTGAGGAACTCCTAAATCTGACTAATACGCCCTCCATGGTAGAGGCAGAGCTGGAGGATGATGGGGGATTGTCGTCAATTTCCCTGGTGGAAGTTGCTGAGGTAGTTAAACAACTCCACAGTGGCAAAGCCCCAGGG
This sequence comes from Zingel zingel, assembly GCA_023566125.1. Lineage (NCBI taxonomy): Eukaryota > Metazoa > Chordata > Actinopteri > Perciformes > Percidae > Zingel > Zingel zingel. The sequence continues at coordinate 119,436 of CM042314.1, read as the reverse complement.
ATTGATGAGATCCGTCCGGAAATGCTTAAAGCTCTGGGTGTGGAGGGGTTGTCTTGGTTGACACTCCTCTTCAACATTGTGTGGAAGTCTGAGACGGTGCCTAAGGAGTGGCAGACCGGGGTGGTGGTTCCCCTTTTCAAAAAGGGGGACCAGAGGGTGTGTGCCAATTACAGGGGTATCACACTTCTCAGCCTCCCCGGTAAAGTCTACTCCAAGGTGCTGGAAAGGAGGGCTCGGTCGATAGTCGAACCTCAGGTTGAAGAGGAACAATGCGGATTCCGTCCTGGTCGTGGAACAACGGACCAGCTCTTTACTCTCGCAAGGATCCTGGAGGGAGCCTGGGAGTATGCCCAACCGGTCTACATGTGCTTTGTGGATCTGGAGAAGGCGTATGACCGGGTACCCCGGGAGATACTGTGGGAGGTGCTGCGGGAGTATGGGGTGAGGGGGTCCCTTCTCAGGGCCATCCAATCTTTGTACGACCAAAGCGAGAGCTGTGTCCGGGTTCTCGGCAGTAAGTCGGACTCGTTTCAGGTGAGAGTTGGCCTCTGCCAGGGCTGCGCTTTGTCACCAATCCTGTTTGTAGTATTTATGGACAGGATATCGAGGCGTAGTCGGGGTGGAGAGGGGTTGCAGTTCGGTGGGCTGGGGATTTCATCGCTGCTTTTTGCAGATGATGTGGTCCTGATGGCATCATCGGCCTGTGACCTTCAGCGCTCACTGGATCGGTTCGCGGCCCAGTGTGAAGCGGCTGGGATGAGGATCAGCACCTCTAAATCGGAGGCCATGGTTCTCAGCAGGAAACCGATGGAGTCCCTTCTCCGGGTAGGGAATGAGTCCTTACCCCAAGTGAAGTAGTTCAAGTACCTTGGGGTCTTGTTCGCGAGTGAGGGGACAATGGAGCGGGAGATTGGCCGGAGAATCGGCGCCGCGGGTGCGGTATTACAGTCAATTTATCGCACCGTTGTGACGAAAAGAGAGCTGAGCCAGAAGGCAAAGCTCTCAATCTACCGGTCAGTTTTCCTTCCTACCCTCACCTATGGTCATGAAGGCTGGGTCATGACCGAAAGAACAAGATCCAGGGTACAAGCGGCCAAAATGGGTTTCCTCAGGAGGGTGGCTGGCGTCTCCCTTAGAGATAGGGTGAGAAGCTCAGTCATCCGTGAGGAGCTCAGAGTAGAGCCGCTGCTCCTTCGCGTTGAAAGGAGCCAGTTGAGGTGGTTTGGGCATCTTGTAAGGATGCCCCCTGGGCGCCTCCCTAGGGAAGTGTTCCAGGCACGTCCAGCTGGGAGGAGGCCTCGGGGAAGACCCAGGACAAGGTGGAGGGATTATATCTCTAACCTGGCCTGGGAACGCCTCGGGATCCCCCAGTCGGAGCTGGTTAATGTTGCTCGGGAAAGGGAAGTTTGGGGTCCCCTGCTGGAGCTGCTACCCCCGCGACCCAATACCGGATAAGCGGACGAAGATGGATGGATGGATGGATGTGTTAGATAATTTCCTCTCTAACTGGGAGGTTTTATAAAGAATATGTTAGATAATTTCCTCTCTAACTGGGAGGTTTTATAAAGAATATGTTAGATAATTTCCTCTCTAACTGGGAGGTTTTAATAAGAATATGTTAGATCATTTCCTCTCTAACTGGGAGGTTTTATAAAGAATATGTCAGGTCATTTCCTCTCTAACTGGGAGGTTTTATTAAGAATATGTCAGGTCATTTCCTCTCTAACTGGGAGGTTTTATTAAGAATATGTCAGATCAAAACTGGGAGGTTTTTGGACTGATTGGGGGGATTGTTGTGGACGAAGTACACACGGAGAGACACTGGTAAGAACCAATGAGGTTTAACCATGTATCAGCTCATTTAAATAGCTCATGTTACTGGATTGTGTCAACAGTTAACTTCATTTAATATTGGATGAGGAGTTTTCTGTTTTTCACCTTTGTCCATAGATTTCTCCAGCACCATGCTGGTTGGTCGGCCATACTCGAAGGTAACGACGATGTCATCGACCACCTCCAGACTCTTGTTCCAGGACAGCGTGATGTTGGCCAATAGGGGCTCAGGATACCTGGACCATGTGACCGTCTGCCAGTAGGTGATGAGCCCCCCCCTCTCCCTGTCTCCCATCAGCTGAGGAGGGTGAGACAGGTCAGGGCTGGACGCGTCGCACTCATCGCTGCACAGGTACGGGTTCTCCTGCACAACAAACCAACACAACACAGAGTTCAGAAAGATGTAAAGGTACTGTGGGAAGATTTAGGATGTTATTTCATCTTTTAGTTAGTTTGTACAAACATTTTAGGTTCAATGGTTGGATGTGTGGAGAATCCAGCATCATGCTTTTGGACACTGTCCTCTCCGAAAAAAAGCCCCCATGAGTCATTTGTTTAAGCATCAATTAAGACCTATATTTACGTGTATAGTTGCCATAGTAGTTATGATAAGAGCAAAGCAGGTAAGATGACATAAAAGAGGGTCTGCCACCACTAGGGGGCGCTAACTTATGAAACACTCCTGTGGGCCGTATTAGAGGGGGGGGGGGGGGGGGGGGACCAAACCACCCATATCCTTGGAGGGTTTGGACGACTTAAGTCTTGAAAGGTTGAAACTGCAGCTAGTAAATGGTTTTGGTTCACTTCCTGTATTTGGGTCGGATCATTCTCACCTAAAGTAGACTGACCTCTAGAGAACAGAGACCCTCGTTTTCAGGCAGACCACCTAAAGTAGACTGGCCTCTAGAGAACAGAGACCCTCGTTTTCAGGCAGACCACCTAAAGTAGACTGGCCTCTAGAGAACAGAGACCCTCGTTTTCAGGCAGACCACCTAAAGTAGACTGACCTCTAGAGAACAGAGACCCTCGTTTTCAGGCAGACCACCTAAAGTAGACTGACCTCTAGAGAACAGAGACCCTCGTTTTCAGGCAGACCACCTAAAGTAGACTGACCTCTAGAGAACAGAGACCCTCGTTTTCAGGCAGACCACCTAAAGTAGACTGACCTCTAGAGAACAGAGACCCTTGTTTTCAGGTGGACCAGAGTTTAGTGAACTTTCACACCGCCCCAAACGAACCGGATTATCTGACCAAAGGGTTGAGTTAAAACGGACCAAACTGCTCATGCTAAAAGTAATATTACACTGTCTGAAATATAAAACCCATAAACAATGCAATGATTGGTTCAGGTTCCCTGTTAAATATTTGACTTTAATGTGAGCAGAAACATCACCGGTACAAAGTGCAGCCTCAAACACAACTGCAGAAGGTTTACTGAGCGTGTGTGTGTGTGTGTGTGTGTGTGTGTGTGTGTCCCAGTAACATACATGTGCAGTGTGTGATGGATTACCACTGATGTTAATCCCATCAGCATGTCAAAGGTTAAAGCGTTTACTGCAGCTGCCAACTGTCACACTGCAGAAACAGGACAACAGGATTTAACTATCTGACTCCAGTTACATATGTTCAGTTCGTTTAACTATACATTAGCTAACACTAAACTCTGTTGAATGTCAAAATGAACATGAAACTAACGAGTTAACGCAATTCCCTTTCCGTAGTTTGTGAAATCAGAAAGCCAAGCAGCAGTAACATTGTGGATGTGTAGCAGAAACAAAGCTCCTTGAGTAGAAATGGAGAAAGAAAAGGGTCTTTTGAATGGAAAGTTGTGTTTCAAAGCCCTTCCAGATGGTTTTCTCCACCAGACTAAAGTTATCTGTATTTACTGTTGATGTGAACTGAGTTACCACTGGAGTACATCCAGTCTCAGACTCCACTGGAGCTTTAACCACTGGAAACACTGGAAACATATTCTTTTAAACACTGGAAACATATCCCTATAAACACTGGAACATATTAATTTAAACACTGGAAACATATCCCTATAAACACTGTAAACATTCCTTTAAACACTGGAAACATATCCCTTTAAAGGACATTTGCAACAGATACAAAATAACCCTTCATTACAACTGTTACATTTATCAATAATTCAGACATGACTCGACCTTCCCAAAGGAACAATTAGACAGACAGCAGGACGCTGGGTAAGGGTGGTGTCCAACCTGAGGGTCCCAACCCCCCAAAGGAACAATTAGACAGACAGCAGGACGCTGGGTAAGGGTGGTGTCCAAACTGATGGGCCCAACCCCCCAAAGAAACAATTAGACAGACAGCAGGATGCTGGTTAAGGGTGGTGTCCAACCTGCGTGTCCCAACCCCCCAAAGGAACAATTAGACAGACAGCAGGACGCTGGGTAACCAGCAATTTCCACTGGATGCGTAACGGCTGCGGATCCGCTCCAGAACGTCGGTGGAGTCATTAGGTTTCCATTAAAGTCAATGTGTGTATTATGTGTATAATGTGTGTATTGTGTGTATAATGTGTGTATAATGTGTGTATTTGTGTGTATTGTGTGTATAATGTGTGTATTTCCACTGACTGCAGAACGTCTGCGTCCCTACTCCGGCACAGCTCCGGCAGTCCGCAGCCCTCCGGAGCAGATACGCAGAGCTTCTATTTTTGCCGGACGCCTGAGAGCTCCGCAGCAATTCAGCACACGGCAGATAGTGCAGGACAGGAAGTCGAGCACAGAAACAAAATAAAAATCTGGTTCATTTTCAAAATAAAATCCAGCGTGCTCACGGCGGATCATATCTCCTGCTCTACACCGTGAGAACAGCTCAGAGCTGTTCCCCCTCTACTCCTCTGGATGGAAACTAACTGGTGCTGGTTTTGTGGTTCTATTCTACGTGAATTTGCGAGATCTCGTGGGTCCTCGTGACTTCAGCTGTCAGTCATGGCCGCAGCCATGCCGCAACAAATCCGGACCTGGTGGGTATTGACGGACGGCGGAGCACGCAGCCGGTCCGCAGCCGTTACGCGTACAGTGGAAATCTGGAGTAAGGGTGGTGTCCAACCCGAGGGGTCAGGAGATGATTGACGGCATTGTACGTGAAATATTGATTACCATATCAGCCTGGATATTTCTGAACATCACGTTTGCTGATATTCTTTCTGACACCGGCATGAGCAGAAAGAGGTGCATTATGGGTTGATTGTAGCCATGATGTTGCTAGCCTAATGACTTTCTGTTTGCCTTTTGAAATGTATTGAACATTTCTGGTCCAGGATACAAAATCCTCTATTTCAGACTCTATTTCAGACTCATGCTAAATACAACAAAAATAATGATTGTAATAAACAAATTTGAAATCATGCTAATTTCATGTATAACAATTACTTACATTTCATAAATAATGTATAAACCAGCTTTATAATTGTATATGACATCTTTTGATAAACAAAATGTATCCAACCTACTCTTAAAGAGTTAACTGAACCTCACAACTTATTCTGCTTTTACAGCAGTGAAGCAGTGGGGACATTTTCCTCTTTTTAGACAAGCATGTTCTGTATAGCTTTAAAGAATTCCTTCTTAATCTATGATCGTGAGTACCACGTCCCATTATTTTCTGTGAATGTATCATTTGATCACGATACTGTTGATAGGTTGTGTTGAATATTGCAGCTAACTTGTTAACACTAATTGCTACCTGCTAACTCCCCTTTCACTGAGTTTTTAGTTATTGTACTGAGTGAGATAACCAGGGTTTTCAAGGGCCTTTCCTTTCCTAAGGGCCTTTCCTTTCCTAAGGGCCTTTCCTTTCCTAAGGGGCTTTCTTTCCTCTTTCACTAACACACACACACACACACATGTACGGACATACACACGCCCAAGTGAACAGCTGGCCAACAGTGAGTCACTTATGTCGAATAGCTACACATAGCGAAGTAGTTTAGCGTGTCTATCTTTGCCAGCAACACGTTAGTTTGAGAGCTAACTGACTAGCTTAGTCACGTGGCGTTGCAACGCAGCCCAATAATATCAATAGCTTTTGTGCAGCTAACACATAGCCTAGCTTCAATGAGCTAACGCCTAATCGGGACGAGCAACCCCTGGGTTGCGTCACCCCCGGGTTGCGTCACCCCCTCCTCCCTGCACACTCTCTCTCTCTCTCTCTCACACTCACACACACACACACACACACACACACACACACACACACACACACGATGTCTCCCCACATGCTGGTTTGTTTTTGCTTTGTTTTGTTGTACTTAAAAGAAATGTATATTGGTTTTAATTGATCGAAGAATTATTGATCGGCCATTGATGATTTTGAAGTTAATAAATTCTACTATACTTTAATTAGCAGTTGTCTGTGATTAATTGTGTACTTATTGTAATAACTGCTGGTTGAACACAGGTCAGTTGCTCGAACTTCACCCTTCCTTTTGTTCCTTTAAAGAATCAGATAGATTTAAAATACAGATCTTAACTTGGTAAGATCTGTATTTTAAAGGGAACACCACTAATGAGACTATTTCACAGTTCAATATTGGCCCCTGAGGTTTCAGGGTGGTGCCCCGTTTTGATTGTTTGTTGATTTGATAAAGTTATTAATAACCATATTCATAACGTTATTAATATTGATAAAACATCTTTGATAATTTTCCAATAATTGGATCTGTACACTTACGAGTACCCAACACTATTTCAGACCAAATCTGAGAAATACATGCGTCCGATGTGTGTTCAGGCTAGATGACTAAATGACTACAGACCCGTCGCCCTGACCTCTGTGGTTATGAACTTGTTCTGGTTCATTAACCCACTCCTGGACCCTCTGGGCCTATAGAGCCAACAGGTCAGTAGACAACCTAGTCAACACGGATCTTCATTTCATCCTCCGGCACATGCACTTTTCAGTCACCAGTCCGTTAAGCTCCTGAGGTTCTCATTTGATTCATCTCTGGTGGGGATGAGTCCACCTACAGGTGGAAGATTGACCACCTGGAGGCTGCGGTCAATCAGGACCAAAACCTCAAGCCATAAAAACAGTTTCTTCCCCTCTGCAGTCAGGCTCACCAACAAGACC
>CM042314.1:52500-100000 GCA_023566125.1 Zingel zingel | reverse complement strand
AGTCACCAGATCTCAACCCAATAGAACATCTTTGGGATGTGGTGGAACAGGAGCTGCGTGCCCTGGATGCGCATCCCACAAATCTCCATCAACTGCAAGATGCTATCCTCTCAATATGGGCCAACATTTCTAGAGAATGCTTCCAGCACCTTGTTGAATCAATTCCACGAAGAATTAAGGCAGCTCTGAAGGCGAAAGGGGGTCAAACACGGTATTAGTATAGTGTTCCTAATAATCCTTTAGGTGAGTGTATAAACTCTCTGTGTGTGGGTATATATATATGGTATATATATCCTGTGATACTGTGTGTGTGCAGGTACGTGGATGACGTCATCTCTCGGATCGGCAGGATGTTTCCTGATATGACCATCGAGCTGTTCAGACCCAATGGGACGTCTGCTGTGCTGCTGGTAGTTAGAATTATATATATATATATATATATATATATATATATATATATATATATATATATATATATATATATATATATATATATATATATATATATAAATGTAATTATTATTACACACACTGTACTCTCTAACAGTGTTCATGTAGCTTTACTCAAGGGAACATTTGTGTGTAATGGTGTTCCCCGCCGGTGTAGATCTGTAGGCTCCAACTTCTCTGTTGATGACCTGTTTTCATCATCAAATGGCTGAAATAACCGCTGTTGCTGCTTTGTTCATGCTGTGGAAGTCCCAGATACGTCGGGAAATCAAACAGCGTCGTGTGGATTCATAACATCATCTGGATGAGAAAAAAGTAAACGTGACGTCTGGATAACTTCCAGCGCCACTTGAGGTTCAAGAACGCTTTTTTAAAAATTTTAATGAACAGGTGAAAAGTAAGCCAAAATAACATCATGATGTCTGAATTCAAACTTTATCAGCTCTCTCTGCAAGACGACAAGCAAACAACTTTTAAAGGTGTTTTTTTTCTGGATAGAGTGATGTCACGTCGTGCTACAGCTTCTCTGCTTCTCCATACGAAGGGAAAACGTTTCTCATGAAGACCTTCAGTCTGTCAGCTTCAGAATGAACTAAAAATATTTCATAGCGGGGACAACATGGAGGGGTGGAGCAGACATGGAGGGGCGGTGTTTTCTTGACAGGGAGGGGCCTTCTCAACAGGGAGGGGTCTGCACGTCAGGGAGGGGTCTACTCAACAGGTAGGGGTCTACTCAACAGGGAGGGGTCTACTCAACAGGGAGGGGTCTACTCGTCAGGGAGGGGTCTACTCGACGGGGGGGGGGTGGGGTCTACTTGACAGGGAGGTACCTTCTCAACAGGGAGGGGTCTACTCATCAGGGAGGGGTCTGCTCGTCAGGGAGGGGTCTACTCGTCAGGGAGGGGTCTACTCGTCAGGGAGGGGTCTACTCAACAGGGAGGGGTCTGCTCGTCAGGGAGGGGTCTACTCATCAGGGAGGGGTCTGCTCGTCAGGGAGGGGTCTACTCATCAGGGAGGGGTCTGCTCGTCAGGGAGGGGTCTACTCGTCAGGGAGGGGTCTGCTCGTCAGGGAGGGGTCTACTCAACAGGGAGGGGTCTGCTCGTCAGGGAGGGTCTGCTCGTCGGGGAGGGGTCTGCTCGTCAGGGAGGGGTCTGCTCGTCAGGGAGGGGCCTGATCGACGGACTGAAAACAGACCCCACCTCCTTTATCGAGTTCTCATGGTGTCATCAGTGTTAAAATGATAAAAACGTTATTGATCCAACAGTAACGGACCTGTCTGTCTGTCTCTACCTGTCTGTCTCCCTCTCTCGGTCTCTACCCGTCTGCCTCTCTCTCTGTCTCTACCTATCTGTCTGCCTTTCTCCTGTCTGTCTCTACCTGTCTCTCTTTCTCCTCTTTGTCTCTACCTGTCTGTCTCGTTCCTGTCTGTCTCTGTCTGTCTGTCTACCTGTCTCTCTCTCCTCTTTGTCTCTACCTGTTTGTCTCTACCTGTCTGTCTCTCTCCTGTCTGTATCTCAGGTGACCCTGGGGAAAGTGTTGAAGGCCATCGTCGTGATGCGTTCGTTGTTCATCGACAGAACTATTGTTCGAGGTTTCAACGAGAACGTTTACAGCGAGGACGGAAAGGTCTGTTTGTTTGCCTTTTTTTTTTATTTCTGAATGAATTTATGTTTTGAAACTAAAATATTTTAATAATAGGTTAATATTGGATATGCACTACATTATAATTCATATTTGATGTGAACATAAGAGAAGTAAATGATATTTTGTAAGATACTTGTAAAGTTTTAACAAAAGAAAACTGACTGAGGAAGCTTTTTAACTGCCTTTCTCTCTATCTGTCTGCCTGTCTCTCTCTGTCTGTCTGTCTGTCTGTCTCTCTCTCTACCTGTCTGTCTGTCTCTCTGTCTGTCTCCTTAGCTGGACATATGGACCAAGTCTCAGTATCAGGTGTTCCAGAAGGTAAGATACTTCCTCCTCTGAACCAGTCAGAGCTGCACAGCTGAGCTGAGTGAGCAGCGCTCTGATTGGTTTTGTTGTTGCTAGGTAACGGACCATGCCACTACTGCCCTGCTGCACTACCAGCTGCCCCAGATGCCCGATGTCGTCGTCCGGTCCTTCATGGTGAGACACAGTTTCCAGTTTCCATCACCAAACCCAACAGGCTCCATTTAAATAATCAGGACTTTTAGCGTGTATAGAGCCAGCATATTACCACCAGACTCCATGTAAATAATCAGGACTTTCATCATGGTAAAACACACTTCATTCAAAGTGGACAGAAACTAAATAAAACTATCAAAAGCCGTCTTGGTTCATCTTTCCACTGTTCCAACAATCACCACTCTGGTTTGGTCGAAATAAACCCTTAATTCACCCATTTACATGTGGAGATATGCTGGCTCTATACACGCTACAAGTCCTGATTATTTACATGGAGTCTGGTGGAGATATGCTGGCTCTATACACGCTAAAAGTCCTGATTATTTACATGGAGTCTGGTGGAAATATGCTGGCTCTATACACGCTAAAAGTACTGATTATTTACATGGAGTCTGGTGGGTTTGGTGTTGGTGATTTCGGGGCTGTTTCATGTTAAACTAAAAGGATCTTACTCTTTAACTAAAAGGTCTGTCTCTGTAGGGATCCATCCCATAATGTTGTCAGACTCTTAGAATAATAATGTGAGTCTGTCAGCAGCAACAACAGAACTTTTAGTGACTCTAACTGCTGCTGAACATTAGTCCTGTAGAGTTACATCACAGCTTGGTTCTGGTTTAATACTGGACCAGTTTCAGAGGTTGTTGTTCCATCAGACACTCAGACACAGAAACATGGAGTCAGAGAGTCCAGGCTGGAAGACAAAAACGAAATTATCTTTTAAACTGTCTGTCTGCCTGTCTGTTTGTCTCTCCACCTGTCTCTCTGCCTACCTGTCTGTGTCTCAAACTGTCTGCCTGCCTTCCTACCTGTCTGTCTCTGTCTCTCTACCTGTCTGTCTCTGTCTCGCTACCTGTCTCCCCTGTCTCTCTACCTGTCTGTCTCTCCGTAGACCTGGCTGCGGAGCTACATTAAAATCTTCCAGTCTCCGTGTCAGCGCTGCGGTCGTTTCCTGCAGGACGGACTTCCTCCAACGTGGAGGGACTTTAGGACCCTGGAGGCCTTTCATGACACCTGTCGCATGTAAACACTTTCTGTTTATCCTGTAAACAAACACTTCCTGTTTATCCTGTAAACAAACACGTCCTGTCCTTGTTTGTATTTTGTAAAAAGAAGTTTGAATAAAGTTAGATTTTCATTAGTTCTGGTGGTGTGTTCAGTGGTGAAGGATCTGCTCCTATCCAAAGACATGAGAGTGAGTTCAGGAAAGAGTCCTAAGAGCAGTTAGAGTGTCCAGGTATGTATGTGAGTAGATTATACAATTATAAAATGTATGCTGTATCCAAAGACATAAGAGTGAGTTCAGGAAGGATTCCTAATTATTCTGAAGCTGAACTTTAAAATCTAGAAACAATAACCAGAGACCTTCACCAGGAGACCTTTCTCTCATCAGCATTATCATACAAATGAGGCTTCCAGCGTTATTATTATTATTATTAATATGATGATTAATGCAGGCTCATGACCTTTGACCTGCTCAAACAGCTGAATGGTTCCTAAAGTTTCAGTAAAATAACTTCAGTGCTAATGTCATCTGATAACTGGTTAGTTTACAGCCTTTAAATCCAGATTAATAAAGAAATACATCAGTCATATCATAGTTAATATATTTATTATATCATGTCCTACTGTAAGTTACCTCAGTATAGTTAATATATTTATTATATCATGTCCTACTGTAAGTTACCTCAGTATAGTTAATATATTTATTATATCATGTCCTACTGTAAGTTACCTCAGTATAGTTAATATATTTATATCATGTCCTACTGTAAGTTACCTCAGTATAGTTAATATATTTATTAAATCAGAAAGAGGAAGCAGCTGATTGTATTTGGTCATTTAGAGTTAACAGAGAAGCAGCAGTGAAGAAACGGTGACATTGTGTCTCCTGATATTTAATATTTTAGATATTATTTAATAAAATAAAGTCTGACATTCAGACTGCAGTGTCTCACCGAAAGTTCAATTCTCCAGCGACCAGCACAGGTTCCAGCGTGTTCCCCCGGAGGGAGACGGCCAACCAGTGGGGGTGGGGGACAACCTAAATAAAGGAGGAGTGAGAAACAGTGGGGCTAACCGGACAGAACCGGTCACTGTCAGTAGATGAAGAAGTGATCACAGCAGATTGAACAGGACGCTTTATAATAGGAAGAGGGCAGTCAGTGAAGAGAAGGAAACAGGAAGTACTTAGAGGAAAGAAGTCAGGACGAGGGGAGGTCGGGGTTACTGATGTGGAAACAGGAAGTAATTAGAGGAAAGAAGCAGGGGCAGATTGGCCATCTGGCATTTCTGGCAAATGCCAGAGGGGCCGGACCATTTTTTTAAATGTGGGCCAGTCAAATGTGTTGTTGTGTAATATTAAGCATTTGGCCAGTCGGCAACGGCCGGCCTGGTCCCAAGATGGGCCGACCGACCCAATCAGAGGTTACTTAAATTGGGACGTTCAGTCAAAATAAAGCACGTCACCTTCAAACGGGATCTCTGTTTGCAGGGTTCAGGCTGTACCAGACTCTCCCGGTGATCATGCTGCTCTGGGGGACCGGACCCTCCCGGTGATCTTGCTGCTCTGGGGGACCGGACCCTCCCGGTGATCATGCTGCTCTGGGGGCCCAGACCCTCCCGGTGATCATGCTGCTCTGGGGGACCGGACCCTCCCGGTAATCATGCTGCTCTGGGGGACCAGACCCTCCCGGTATTCATGCTGCTCTGGGGGCCCGGCTGTGCAGTGAGAAGCCGCAGCTGACGGGCGCAGAGCTCTGCCGGAACTCCGACTGCTGCCCGCGCGGCCGTCTGACGGCATCAGTATTAAATTGAGACAGTTTAATTACCGGTTAAAAACGTCTCGTTATCGCGTTAAATATTAGTCTAATTGGGTAGAGTTGGTGTTAACGCCTGATGCAAGTGTAGGCCTATAGGAGTACACATCCGTCTTTCTGCTGTGCCCCGTTCACGTAGTAGTTTTACACTATGAAGGTTAAACTCTGCAATTAATCCGCGGTTCACATGTATGCATGAACTGTGGTGGTCCGTTACACTGTAGGCTATATTCAACATCACTGATTAAGTAGCCTAAGTCAATCCTACATTTTTCAACTTAGAAGCAAAACATGCTCCTTGGGGGAAAAAGTGACCATGAAGACCTGTTCATGCTAATTAAACAACTGGACTTTAGGGTCAAGTGTTGTCGTATCCGGCCCATGTCCCGGACGTGAAAGCCCCCTTACTGGACTACTGAATATAATAATATTTCATTATATTTTGTATTTTGAATTGTTCCCTGCCACCAGAATTTTGTGATTTCCTTTCAATAAATTAATTAATATCAATAAAAAAAAATTACCGTAAATTGGTGCCTAAAAATGTATCAGAATGCAGGAATTGAAGTCTTTTACCCTCAAAGGACCCCCAGACCTCCCTGCTTTATGTGTTCCCCCAAAGACCAATTCTGAGCAACGAAAAACCCTGAAGTATAATCACAGACAGCCATAAAAAACATTTAAATTGCAGAGTTAGGGAGTTAAAACAGATGAAAAGATGGAGAACCAGACAGACAATATGTACAGTATCAACAGAGAGAAACACGGACAATCGAACAGACAGTGACGACAAAGACCAACATACTGTAGAGAATGACAGTAACAGCATACAAACGGCATCAACAGACGGGCAGTATGTGTGAATTTGTTATAAACGTGTGCTCTTTAAAAAGTAGTAAACATTGTTTGCCAGTTACATTAAATCTTTAAAAATATGTTACATAAGGTACTGCTTATATTATTTCACCATCTGTACACAAATGTAATTAGTGAATGCACGTGTCCGTGGGTGGGGCTGCATGGGCGTGGTAATGTGGGCTGGCGTGGCTACAGTGCCAGGGCTGAATTTTTGTCCCAGTCCGCCCCTGGAAAGAAGTCAGGACGAGGGGAGGTCAGGGTTACTGATGTGGAAACAGGAAGTACTTAGAGGAAAGTAGTCAGGACGAGGGGAGGTCAGGTTTACTGATGTGGAAACAGGAAGTACTTAGAGGAAAGAAGTCAGGACGAGGGGAGGTCAGGGTTACTGATGTGGAAAGAGGAAGTACTTAGAGGAAAGAAGTCAGGACGAGGGGAGGTCAGGGTTACTGATGTGGAAAGAGGAAGTACTTAGAGGAAAGAAGTCAGGACGAGGGGAGGTCAGGGTTACTGATGTGGAAACAGGAAGTACTTAGAGGAAAGAAGTCAGGACGAGGGGAGGTCAGGGTTACTGATGTGGAAACAGGAAGTACTTAGAGGAAAGAAGTCAGGAGTGGAGGTCAGGGTTACACATGTGCTGGGTAGTCGGTCACCGTGGGAGGACGAATATATTAACATTTCTGAAAAACGGCAGTTTATGTATGTTATGTAATGTGATAAGATAATAGCTGACGGTTAACACCAGTAGGAGGCAGTAGTGATACATGGGATGCCAACCGCAGTAAAACCCTAATTAAGAAGAAGAAGAAGTCCTGAAGGCGTCATGTGACCAGGAAGTTGTTGCACCTGGAAGACAGGTGAGGCTCGTTCACAGACTGACTCCAACACTCAGGTGAGTTATTTGAAGTATATTTTAAGAAAGAGACCGAGTAAATGAATAAAAGTTATGATTATACATGAGTTCAAGGCTGTGTGTAGTCCCTGGATGTTAAAACACAAAGAATCCACCAAGCAGAACGATTAGCAGACATATGAAGAGTTTATGTTGACATATACCGTATTTCACAGGGCTCTCAAGTTCTGAAGACAGCCCCCCCAAAGTCAAAGGGGGGGGGGGGGGGGAGGGGCGGGGATTGGATGGATCACGGTAATGGGGGAGTTTCTTATTATTTTTATTTTTTTTTTATTAATAATTGCTCAGACTTGCAGAAGAAAATATTTGACACATGGCACTGACAATTCAACCAAATCCAAAGTATTTATTCCATTTCCGCATGGTGACTAATGATGGGGGGGTCTGGGGGTCCTCCCCCAGTAAATGTTGAGCATTAAACAATTCATTTCCTGCATTCTGGTGAATTTGTATGCACATATTTCTACCTTTTTTCTGAATCAATGTATGCTGGAAATATTTTTATGAAAAGGGAAACAGATTACATTCCAAATATAAAAACATAATGGAATGTATAGCAGTAAGGCTCTCAGGCATTCAATATTACTTTCATCTATTTATTCTCCTGTAGATCTGCTTAACTAATTATATCTGAGTCAGCGCACATGTAGCCTAGAGGCATCACTTACTCCTCCCTTCTCTTCATCTTTTGTTGGGGAAGTAACCTCCTTAAATGTGCATATGACAATTATTCACCTCAATGATACATGAATTCATTTTTAATGTATTAATAAACCCCTGGACTGTAATATTGTTAAGTTTGAGCAAGATTTCTGCTCATGTTCAAAACTTTGTGCACATTCAAAATATAACTAGATAAGTGGCAGGCTCGACCAAGACCTCCAGGGGAGACGCGCTTGATTCCTGCCGGTTCCATAGTGGGAGCGGCACGCCAGAGAAATTTTGGGCGCTGCAGCATATTAAATATATTATAAATAGTATTTCTGCGTGAGAAATACAATGTGTGGCGGGAGTGCGTGACAAAAGACCGAAATAGTGACTGTCACACTCATTGCGTGACACTTGAGTGCCCTGATTTCATATATGACATGAAGAGAACTCATAGAAGTTCAGATTGACCGTCACACTTAAATAAACAAAATCTTATCCAGAGATAAAACTATAGTTTCTCTCCTCCTCTAATACCTGTCGTAATAATCAGTGTTTCTCTGTGTTTGAGATAATCTGCTGCAGACTGATCCCAGTTCTGATCCAGATGACTGACAGACTGTCTGCAGAGACCAGCCCTGATCCTGGTTCCGGTTCTGTTAGGGATCAGACTCTGTCCACCATCGACTCTGCTGCTCTGCAGGCGGCTGCTGCCCCGGCAGAGGAAGAGGAGGATGAAAGTCTGAGGATGAAGAGCAGCAGTTGTGTTTTACTGGAGAGACACCGCAGGTACCGACTATCACCTGGGCTTTTATTGTGAAGGGGCACTTCCTGTATTCACAGAACAGAAATGTTTGAAGACTCGACCCGTACACTTCTGTTCTTATACTTAGTGCGTTCTGTCTGACGGAGTCTGTCCGAAGCCAGTCCCCGATGCTGCACCAAAACGGTCCAAACGTTGAGTCCGGATCGCTTGACGCTACTCGCCCTCTAAGGCCGCCATCTTTGCTACGGAGTGGAAGCTACGCGCGCCTGTTTTTGTGAAAGTGGTAGAGAAGCAGAACAGCGAACACGGAACTACACAAATGTAACACATACATGTGTTTTTTATGGTGGCCGACAGGGGCAAACGCACTGCAACTTCATAAAACACAACCAAATACACAGCCAAATACACACGACACAGCCAAATACACAGCCAAATACACACAACACAACCAAATACACAGCCAAATACACACGACACAGCCAAATACACAGCCAAATACACAGCCAAATACACACAATACAACCAAATACACAGCCAAATACACACGACACAGCCAAATACACAGCCAAATACACACAATACAACCAAATACACAACCAAATACACACAACACAACCAAATACACAACCAAATACACACAACACAGCCAAATACACAGCCAAATACACACGACACAGCCAAATACACACGACACAGCCAAATACACAGCCAAATACACACAACACAACCAAATACACAGCCAAATACACACGACACAGCCAAATACACACGACACAGCCAAATACACAGCCAAATACACACAACACAACCAAATACACAGCCAAATACACACGACACAGCCAAATACACAGCCAAATACACACAATACAACCAAATACACAACCAAATACACACAACACAACCAAATACACAACCAAATACACACAACACAGCCAAATACACAGCCAAATACACACGACACAGCCAAATACACACGACACAGCCAAATACACAGCCAAATACACACAACACAACCAAATACACAGCCAAATACACACGACACAGCCAAATACACAGCCAAATACACACAATATAACCAAATACACAGCCAAATACACACAATACAACCAAATACACAGCCAAATACACACAACACAACCAAATACACAGCCAAATACACACAACACAGCCAAATACACAGCCAAATACACAACCAAATACACACAACACAACCAAATACACAGCCAAATACACACAACACAACCAAATACACACGACACAGCCAAATACACACAACGCAACCAAATACACAGCCAAATACACACAACGCAACCAAATACACAGCCAAATACACCCTACACAGCCAAATACATACAACACAACCAAATACACAGCCAAATACACACTACACAGCCAAATACATACAACACAACCAAATACACAGCCAAATACACACAACACAGCCAAATACACAGCCAAATACACAACCAAATACACAACCAAATACACACAACACAACCAAATACACAAAACACAACCAAATACACAGCCAAATACACACAACACAACCAAATACACAGCCAAATACACAACCAAATACACAAAACACAACCAAATACACACAACGCAACCAAATACACGAAACACAACCAAATACACAGCCAAATACACACAACACAACCAAATGCATAGCCAAATACACAACCAAATACGTAGCCAAATACACAACCAAATACACAAAACACAACCAAATACACACAACACAACCAAATACACAAAACACAACCAAATACACAGCCAAATACACACAACACAACCAAATGCATAGCCAAATACACAACCAAATACACACGACACAACCAAATACACAGCCAAATACACACAACACAACCAAATACACAGCCAAATACACAACCAAATACACAAAACACAACCAAATACACACAACACAACCAAATACACAGCCAACTACACACAACACAACCAAATACACAGCCAAATACACAACCAAATACACACAACACAACCAAATACACAGCCAAATACACACAACACAGCCAAATACACAGCCAAATACACAACCAAATACACACAACACAACCAAATACACACAACACAATCCCCGAAAACAAATGCAACAAAAAATGCATTCAGATTACACAACGGAAGTTGTAGGAAGAACAGCTGATTTTCGACCCCACGGGGAGAGAGCGCTCTGCCTTTTTATTACGAGTTTACAGACACGTCTCTGCTGATTGGCTATCACCTGTGACACACGCCCACCAAACCAGAGAAAACATATCTCAAACATAGACTTAATATTTACAGTCTATGATCTCAGAACAGCTGCACACCGTTCTGAGATTGAACGTGCACGGCTCTCTCTCTCTCTCTCTCTGTCTGTCTGTCTCTCTCTCCTCTGTCTCTGTCTGTCTGTCTCTCTCTCCTCTGTCTGTCTCTGTCTCTCTCTCTCTCTCTCTCTCTGTCTGTCTGTGTCTCTGTCCATCTCTCTCTCTCTCTCTGTCTGTCTGTGTCTCTCTCTCTCTCTCTCTCTCTCTGTCTGTCTGTCTGTCTATCTCTCTCTCCTCTGTCTCTGTCTGTCTGTCTGTCTGTCTCTCTCTCCTCTGTCTCTGTCTGTCTGTCTGTCTGTCTCTCTCTCTCCTCTGTCTCTCTGTCTGTATCTGTCTCTGTCTCTCTCTCTCTCTCTGTCTGTCTCTGTCTCTCTGTCTCTCTGTCTCTCTCTCTCTCTCTCTCTCTCTGTCTGTGTCTCTCTCTCTCTCTGTCTGTCTGTGTCTCTGTCCCTATCTCTCTCTCTCTCTCTCTCTCTCCCTCTCTCTCTGTCTCTCTGTCTGTCTGTCTGTGTCTCTGTCTCTCTCTCTCTCTCCCTCTCTCTTGTGGGGTCCATCATCAAGCTGTTCCACTTAGTGCTCCCCCTTTTGCATCGTTTTCTCTGAGTTTGTGTGCTTTTCTTTTTGCATCGTTTCTGTGTTTGCAGCGCGTTTGGTAAACAGGGTAGTGTATATCAAGGGCTTTTATTGTGAAAGGTAAAAACGGAAAGAGTCTGGTAAACGCCTTTGTCAAGGTTGAAAGTAGTAATGAAGTTTTCCGTCTGTACGGTCTGTAGTTCAGACAGCAGCCTCTGTGTACTTCCTCATTAGTAAACAACTCAACCTGATTGGTTGTCTTTATTTTCGTCACAAAAACTCGTCACAAAAAATGACGCTGTATCGGCGCGTAATATTCACTGTGTGAAAGAACTCGTAACAAAAACAACAGTTCAAAAAAATATATATTGATGTGCGAATTAATCGCACGGAAAAACTTCCCCGGCCTTAATAATATAATAAATTTAATATAATATATTACTGACGCACCGTGAGCTCTGGAGGAAGTCTCTGAAACGAGTTAAAGCCATTACATGATTCTCTAGTCGAGATGGTTGAGTTCATCTGGGACAGCTCTTATTATTTAGTTATATATTTGGTTTTATTCATTTTAATTTGAATAAATGTGCTCCAGGCTTTCTCTGCTCGGCCTGAGGCAGAATATCTTATTCTGTATTCTTAATATTAAACCTGCTGCCTGAGGTCATCACTGTGGTCACATGATCCAGGTGTCCTCACATGACGATGACTCATCTCTGACAGGAAACGCATCACTCAGAGCTGCAGCACGCTGCGGCAGCTGCTACCCACAATCCATGGCGGCCGAGTCGACATGGTGACCGTGCTGGAGACTACGGTGGCTTTCCTGGAGACGGTCCAGGAAGTAGTCGCAGCCCAAGACCAACACATACAGGTACAACACACCAGGGAGTAGTCCTGTCCCAACATAGAGGTACAACACACCAGGGAGTAGTCCTGTTCCAACATACAGGTACAACACACCAGGGAGTAGTCCTGTCCCAACATACAGGTACAACACACCAGGGAGTAGTCCTGTCCCAACATACAGGTACAACACACCAGGAAGTAGTCCTGTCCCAACATACAGGTACAACACACCAGGGAGTAGTCCTGTCCCAACATACAGGTACAACACACCAGGGAGTAGTCCTGTCCCAACATACAGGTACAACACACCAGGAAGTAGTCCTGTCCCAACATACAGGTACAACACACCAGGAAGTAGTCCCAGCCATAGACTGTAACTATTAATGGACAGAGCATAGGGACTGGTTGAAGAAGACATCTCAGACTACCCTGCTTAACCAGCGGATATAGACTCTATAGTATGTTATATAACATTAACTTAGTTAAATGAGCTCATTTCCACCTGCTGGATATTGAACAGCATGCAGTTAGCAAGACTATAACGTTAATATTTCTATGATAAAGCATTTTGTGTTCTTATTGTTACTATGGTTAATAAAATCTAACCTACATTATACAGTTTCTAATAGTTAAATAATATAATTAACGACATTATTAACTGACACTATCGTTAAGTTAGGAAAGGTCACAGAGTCGAGCTGAGCTATTATCTCAGCTCACAGCTGACAGTTCCTCAGCCAGCTTATGGCTCAGCTGATTCCATCTTTTGATTGAATTTCCAAATAGCGCGCTCTATTTAAACTGCTTTTCCCAGCATACCTTGCTGCAACTCTGCTAGCGCTTACACCCCAGCTCCTCCTTTAAATTTCTGTTGTTTGACATAATCAATGTCATGTCTCTATCATTGATGCTGCTCTGTTCTGTACCCTACGGGGATCCTGAACTGCTGCTCCCCCCGCTTAATGCTTTCCATGTATGCACATGGGAGGGCAGGGAGGTGTGCTCACAGCTTTAGGGTTAGTTAAGCTGGAGCAGGGTTAGGGTTAGTTAAGCCGGAGCAGGTTAGGGTTAGTTAAGCCGGAGCAGGTGGGTGTATACAGTGTTCACAGCTTTAGTCAGTCTCCTCCCCCGCTCCAACCGCTCAACTTAAAATCGTCACATCCGTTTGCAACCACAATGACAGCACTTGGACCGGCAAACTCAAAGCCTCAGAGCAGCTCTGCCACAAACCATGGGTGACGTCACACATGCTCTATCCATTAATAGTAACTATATAATAATAATAATAATAATAATAATAATAATAATAATAACTAATATCTATGGTCCCAGCCCCGTTTGGATCTGAACATGAGATGAAGAGAAAATATCTAACAGCTGTTTATATCTCTCTCTCTTTATGTGGTCTGATGATGGTGATGATGATGTCAGCTGTGTCCCCCTGCTGAGCTGCATGCTGATTGGCTGCGGCAGAGTCAGGAGAGCCGGGAGGCTGGAAACAAGATGGCCGCCGAGCAGGAGAAGAAGAAGCTCAACCGGTGAGACAGAAACAGCTGTTCACGTTTTATTTGTCAGTAGAGTTGGGCGCCCAGGTAGCTCAGTTGGAAGACCACATGCCCATATATATATATATATATATATATATAAGGTTTACTCCTAGACGCAGAAGCCGCTGGTTTGACTCCAACCTGCGGCCCTTTGCTGCATGTCATTCCCCCCCCTCTCTCCCCTTTCATGTCTTCAGCTGTCCTGCCAAAATAAAGGCCTAATATGCCCCAAAACTATCTTATAAAAACAAGAGTTTTATTTGATCTGAATCTGATCCTGCAGGAGTGGACGTGTCCGGCTGAAGAAGACAGACCCAGACGGACAGGCAGACAGACAGGTACTCGACTCTACCTGTTCAGTTCTGTCGTATGCTTCCAAAAACATTGGAAAAGGCGACATAAACGTTGCCTTAAGGCCCTGACACACTGAGCCGATAATCGGCCGTCTGACAGTCTTGCGAGGTCGGTGACTCTAGTCTGTTGGGTGTGTTCCGTTCCGTCGTTTGTCCGAGGGGCCGTCGGCCTTCATTTTGGCCGATTTGACATGTTGAATCGGCGGGGCGGGCACTGCTGGCAGTCGGACTCAATGACCCATCTGATTGGTGGAGAGCTAACCACGAAACGTGGAGCGGGATGAGCGTGACTAGAGCCTCTCAAAATCTGATGAAAATCTGTTAAACTGACCTTTGTTGATCTGAAATGAAGACAGATTCAGCGACTGCACGGCCTATTTCTCTCTTAACATGTTCTCAGGAACAAGTTTCGGTGAACTATTTTAGGACAATATGAGATCGTATTCTGAACGAGACGCCATTATGGTCGGGGAGCAGCCAGACCCACGTGACACGTTCGTCCAATCAGCTGCCGGTTTTCATTTATGGGCGACAATCCAGATTAGCACCGCCTGCAGTAATGGAGACACATTACGTCTCGTTTCTTCGGTGTGTTCTGAAGAACTTTTTGGACCAACTCGGGGAGACTGATCAGCCTGACTGGCTTTTCTGCTGACGGTTGGCCTTCAGCTCTGTGTGTCCACACTTTAAAGCGCCACCATTTTTTTCTCTTCCATACCCGTTCAGGTACTTGAAAAGGTCATTTATTCCTGCTGCCATTAGCACTGTGAATGACTTTCTTAAAATGTAATCTTTGTAATAATTCTGTTGTATTGTTTGTTGTCTATGTACAGCTGACTGTAAACCAACGGTCCTCCATGTATAATAAGGATGCTTTGTGTTGAGCACCCACCTTCCACCAAACATCTCTCCCAGTGACTCCTCTGTCTCAGACTAATGCCCAATAATCTCTGAATGAAATCCTGATGCCCAATAATAATCCTAATGCCCAATAATGTCTGAGTGAAATGCTGAGGGTCTTGCTATAGTCTCCATTGTTTGGTGAAGGGTGATAAACTAGACTTAGACTACTTAATCAGTGATGTTGAATATAGCCTACAGTGTAACGGACCACCACAGTTCACACATACATGTGAACCGCGGATTAATTGCAGAGTTTAACCTTCATAGTGTAAAACTACTACGTGAACGGGGCACAGCAGAAAGACGGAGCAGAACGACGCTGCTTGTTCAGGGTTTTCATGTGTACTCCTATAGGCCTACACTTGCATCAGGCGTTAAAACCAACGTTAAAACCAACTGTACCCAACGTGATAACGAAACGTTTTTAACCGGTAATGAAACTCAATTTAATACTGATGCCGTCAGACGGCCGCGCGGGCAGCAGTCGGAGTTCCGGCAGAGCTCTGCGCCCGTCAGCTGCGGCTTCTCACTGCACAGCCGGGCCCCCAGAGCAGCATGAATACCGGGAGAGTCCGGTCCCCCAGAGCAGCATGATTACCGGGAGGGTCCGGTCCCCCAGAGCAGCATGATCACCGGGAGAGTCTGGTACAGCCTGAACCCTGCAAACAGAGATCCCGTTTGAAGGTGACGTGCTTGATTTTGACTGAACGTCCCAATTTAAGTAACCTCTGATTGGGTCGGTCGGCCCATCTTGGGACCAGGCCGGCCGTTGCCGACTGGCCAAATGCTTAATATTACATAACAATACATTTGACTGGCCCACATTTAAAAAAAATGGTTCGGCCCCTCTGGCATTTGCCAGAAATGCCAGATGGCCAATCCGCCCCTGATTCTGACAGATAATCTTTAGACGTGAGATGATGTCACAGTCTGATATGGGCGGTAGGAATGTGATTTCCTCAGTCCTGTTTTGTTTTTTCATGCTGAATGTTATATTTATAAGAAATGTATGAGTTCATATTGCTACCCTGTCAGCTAAATAATAACCCTGCAAAGAAACTGCCTTTTTAATAATGGCTTGAGGGAAACGTGTTTTCCAGCGACTGGCGCCTGTGGTAAAACTTGTGTTTCACGTTGTGTTCACTTCCTGTTTAGGTTGATAGTCTTTCTGTTCTTCTTCTGCAGCTTCGTATCTCATTGTAACTTTGTGGCATCAGAGTCATCCTGCTGGTCACCATGCATGGCAACAGTCCAGTCTGCAGGATGTAGTTCCAGTACTGCAGTATTAAAAGTACTTTATCGTATGTCTCACTTTATACATCTGTTGTTAAAGGAAAGTTTTATTCAGAGTTTGGGTCTTTTATTTTGAAGGAACTGATTTCCTGTAGAGATCAGAGTTCAGATCAAAACCTCTTTATTTCATTGTATTCAGTTTGTTTAAAGAGAATAAACGTTTTGTATTGATCATCGATCAGCTGCTGTTCTGTTCTATGTGTTAATGTGGGGAAGGTCACAGTCTTCATCATCTTCATCATCATGGTTTATGTGTTAATGTGAGGAAGGTCACAGTCTTCATCATCTTCATGGTTAATGTGAGGAAGGTCACAGTCTTCATCATCATGGTTTATTTACAGTTGGGTACCGAAATATTTGGACAGTGATACAATTTTCATAATTTTGGCCCTGTGTGCTAACACAATGGATTTGAAATGAAATCATGAAGATGAACTTGTAGTGCAGTATTTGCATCAAAATTTGAGGAAGGATTTCCGAATTGCAAACATTTTCATACATAGGCCCCTCATTTCAAGGGACTGAAAGTAATTGGACAATTGTGTCAAAAGCTGTTTCATGAGCGGGCATGGGCTATTCCCTCATTATTTCATCATCAATTAGGCAGATCAAAGGTCTGGAGTTGATTTCAGGTGTGTTTTCATTTGGAAGCTGTTGCTGCGAATCCACAACATGCGGTCAAAGGAGCTCTCAATGCAAGTAAAGCAGGCATCCTTAGGCTGCAGAAACAGAAACCATCCATCAGAGAGATGGCAGAAACATTAGGAGTGGTCAAATCAACAGTTGGGTACATTCTGAGAAAAAAGGAACGCACCGGGGAGCTCAGCAATACAAAAAGGCCCAGACGTCCATGGAAGACACCAATGGTTGATGATCGCAGGATCCTTTCCACGGTAAAGAAGAACCCCTTCACAACATCTAGTGAAGTGAAGAAGACTCTCCAGGAAGTAGGCGTATCATTATTCAAGTCTACCATAAAGAGAAGACTTCACAAGAGCAAATACAGAGGGTTCACCACAAGGTGCAAACCATTCATAAGCCTCAAGAATAGAAAAGCCAGATTAGAGTTTGCCAGAAGACATCTAAAAAAGCCAGCCCAGTTCTGGAACAGCATTCTTTGGACTGTTGAAACTAAGATCAATCTGTACCAGAATAATGGGAAGAGAAAAGTATGGAGAAGGCTTGGGACCTCATCTATAAAACATGGTGGAGGCAGTGTTATGTCATGGGCATGCATGGCTTCCAGTGGCACTGGGTCACTAGTGTTTATTGATGATATGACAGAAGATGGAAGCAGCCGCATGAATTCTGAAGTTCTATAGGAAGATTCTGTCTGTTCATATTCAGCCAAATTCAACAAAGTTGATTGGACGGTGCTTCACAGTACAGATGGACAACGACCCAAAGCATACTGCAAAAGCAACCCAAGAGTTTTTCAAGGCAAAGAAGTGGAATATTCTACAATAGCCGAGTCAATCACCTGATCTCAATCCGATCAAGCATGCATTCCACTTGCTTAAGACAAAACATAAGGCAGAAAATCAATATTACATGACCACTATCACTCCCCTCCCCAATCTGTCAGAGTTGAGTTGGTCCACAGGTACGCACAAATGTATCATTTAGGGGATGGGGGGGTTAACAATAATCAAAAGTGGCCAGTTTAACCCCCCCCCCCCCAACAATGTTATCATAATGTTATAAAAAATAAGTGGTTGGCTTTCTTGATTGAATGTAATTGGCAAGCAAAGAAAAACATTTTTCACACCAACCCCCCCACCTCTGGGTGAGACTTGGTTGCGCCCAACGTCCCATAGCACGGCCAGCACGGCGCTTCGTGAGTTTATTCAGTAAGCGGAGAAGTAAAAGACCGGTCCACAGTCTGCGCTTCTTTTCCTAGAACTCGTATTTCTTTCAGAGGACTTTGTGCAACAAACCCATATTCTTAGATCTAATATTGATAGTCTTTTGTCCATATCTTATTCATTTTCGGTCCTTTTATTGTCGTTAGCTGTGATGCTAAAGCAGTTTTAGCTTTCCCATGATGCTTTTGAAAGTTTTTTAGCAATCAGAGGAGTTGCTTTCAGGGCCCGTGAAATAAAGTCGGAAAAATACATATTTGACCTACCCACAATGCTGCAATATATATAGTATTTTGGCTTTTTGAATTGCTAGAAATTTTGAATTGAGAAAGTTTGAATATAGTGCTCACTGCTCATACGCCTACATGTATGTAGTTGGATAAGTTAGTAAATTACATTTGAGAAATCCCCTTGATTATGTCTGATATTTTTGGCAGGGGGGAAGGCAAGTGTTGGTTTCTCTTTGCATAATGAAAATGCTTTTTTTTGTTAGTTTTTTTGGCTTGTCTGCTGGGCTGATGTATTGACGTGTATTGATTTTGACATTTTAAATTGAGTGCTGTGCTTATTGAATTCGACATTGGAATATAGTGCTCACTGCTCATATACCTACATGTATGTAGTTGGACAAGTTAGTAAATTACATTTGAGAAATCCCCTTCATTATGTTTGATATTTTTGCCAGGAGGACAGCACAAGTAAAGGGGGTGGTGGACGGGGGGGGGGGGTGGTGGACGGGGCCTTTGAGGTATAGTTCCCAGGGGCACCACGTTGTCTTAATACGGGCCTGCTCAAAAGTAATGCAAAAGTAGTATAATTGCAATTCAGACAGTAATATTGTAATATAACTAATTACTCTCAAATGACAGTAACTAGTAATCAATAATGTATTACATTTTGGAAGTAACATGCCCAACTGATATATATGTATATGTATATATATTAGGGCTGTCAAACGATTAATTGCTTTTAATCGCGATTAATTGCTGAATTTCTATAGTTAATCATGATTAATCGCATGTGTTATCACATGATTAAAATTCTATTATTTAGCATTTCAGAAGTTTTTTTTAAGTCCATATTAACAATGGAAAGCCATTCTTACCAGAGGATCTTGATTGGGAATCAAATGAATGCAAAGAAAGTTACTTTATGAACTTGATTTTAAGATTTGTATTTGTTTATTTTTTATTTACTGTAAACAAAGTAAAATGTGTGAATCTGTCATTATTGCACAACTTAGAACATCCAACCGTAGTACGTCTTTAAGACCCGAGTCCTCTACCATGCTGACAGGTCTGCAGGTAGCTGCCCCCCGTTTAGCAAGAGCTGTCGTCATTTATTGGGATTTGGTTTCATCCACAGGTCCGCTAGTAGCACTCTCCAAAATACTGCTTAGCCTGAGTGGGTAGCATGCTAGCGGCTAGCATCACGTTAACTGAACTACTATGCTTAGCTCGTAGCTGGTAGCTCCAGCTTGACGTGCTTCGGTGATATTTTAATTCAGCTTTACACAACGTGCATATGGCTTTCGACTTGTCTCCGAGCCGTCCGGGAGTTTCTGAAAATAAAAAGCTCAATTCAGGATTTCATGTCTGCTGTGTTTCTCCATCCTGCTGCAGCCTGCAGCAGCAGGATGTGTTAGGAGGAAGTGGCAGCTTGATGAGAAGTAATGGGGCTGCAAAGGGTCAAAATAGCCTGTTAGGACCACGCCCAGCCCAGTGAAGGGTCAAAATAGCCTGTTAGGACCACGCCGAGCCCCGTGAAGGGTCAAAATAGCCTGTTAGGACCACGCCGAGCCCAGCGAAGGGTCAAAATAGTCTGTTAGGACCACGCCGAGCCCAGTGAAGGGTCAAAATAGCCTGTTAGGACCACGCCGAGCCCAGTGAAGTGGAAAATAAATGAATAAATGCCGGCATGCGATTCAAAAAAATGTACGCTTTTTGTAGATTTTTTTTTTAGCAACAAATATATGAAAAACAACTCAAAATCTGCTACAAATACTCAGTTCCACCAATCAGGACAGAAGAGAGAACTATAAAAACCGAAATAAAAAAAGTTCAAATAAATATTCTCTCAAATCCAGATAGAAGCATCTTTAAAACTAAGGACTGAATAATAATAATAATAATAATAATAATAATAATAATAATAATAATAATAATAATAATACTGCTCCTGTCATCCTGTTCAGCTTTATATCAAACTATCATAGCATATTCATATAATAAACATTCAGTCCATTTAGATAACATGAACACGTGATGTAAAAACGGATGTGATGATGTCACTGCTGACATCAGAACACATGATTAATGAAAGAACAGCGCCACCTGCTGGAGGACTTCATGTCACCTCTCTTTCATTAAATAATGAAAGAGTTTTCATAAATATTAATTATATTTCATGTTTAATGCAAACTGACTCTTTATATTTATATTCTCTGTTCAGACTGCAGGGCGGGCTGCTACTGCGCATGCTCAGCACACACACACACACACACACACACACACACACATACACATATTCTCTCTCTCTCTCTCTCTCTCTCTGATGACAAAGGCTTCTCCGGGGAGACGCGCCGCGCGTGACCGCGTCCTCTGCTTTCTGCTGCTGCTCACAGACAGACAGACACACAGACAGACACACACACACACAGACAGACAGACACACAGACAGACAGACACACAGACAGACACATAGACAGACAGACACACAGACGGGGTGTGAGGATGCGCGCGGCCGGCAGCAGCAGCTCGCACTGATTGTCGGAGCATCAGGAGGAGCGCGAGGAGGAGCAGAGCGGACACCATGAGCTGCAGCTGGGGCACCGAGCTCTGGGTACGTACCCCTCTCACACTGCTGCTCCACGCGCACCATCATTACCGCATGAAACCCGGGATTAACCCTGTTAGCATCAGCGTTAGCATCAGCTGTAAGGGTTTATCTGCCTGTGTGTGTGTGTGTGTGTGTGTGTGTGTGTGTGTGTGTGTGTGTGTGTGTGTGTGTGTGTGTGTGTGTGTGTGTGTGTGTGTGTGTGTGTGAGAGAGAGAGGCCCTCGTGCTTCTGTCTGCTCTGCCATAGCAACACGGTGAGTGACGTCAGCAGCTTCTCCATGATGCTGCAGAGACCAGAAACAATTAATAATAATATTAATAATAATAGCTTCATATGATTAATATTGTTATTATATTTTCAGTATTTCTGCAGGCAGTTGATATCTTTCAGTGGAGATAAAATAATAAAAGCTTAAATGGAACATTAATTCCTCTGCATCCTATATAACTATTAAATTAAAGAAAACACTTAACATAAATCAGAATAAACAGTGTTTGGTGCATCAACTTATTGAAAGGAGGGATTACTGAAAAAATCTTCCTTCATTTCTATAAACTGTGCAGAACATCATATGTGTCCTCTTATCAAAAATATCACCAAAACTGTATTTGATCTTAAAGAACAAATAGATGTTTAAAACAAATCCCACATCAACATAACTCCATAAATATAAAGAAATGTCTTCAGATAAATGAACTAAGAAGACGTAGTGTTAGGAAATCTAAAGTAGATTATAAACTGCATCAACATTCACATTTACATCCAGCAGCGGTACATCCTAAAGATCCAGTTTAACCCGTTCACCGTGCAGCGGGACATCCTAAAGATCCAGTTTAACCCGTTCACCGTGCAGCGGGACATCCTAAAGATCCAGTTTAACCCGTTCACCGTGCAGCGGGACATCCTAAAGATCCAGTTTAACCCGTTCACCGTGCAGCGGGACATCCTAAAGATCCAGTTTTAACCCGTTCACCGTGCAGCGGTACATCCCTAAAGATCCAGTTTAACCCGTTCACCGTGCAACGGGACATCCTAAAGATCCAGTTTAACCCGTTCACCGTGCAGCGGTACATCCTAAAGATCCAGTTTTAACCCGTTCACCGTGCAGCGGTACATCCTAAAGATCCAGTTTTAACCCGTTCACCATGCAGCGGTACATCCCTAAAGATCCAGTTTTAACCCGTTCACCGTGCAGCGGGACATCCTAAAGATCCAGTTTAACCTGTTCACCGTGCAGCGGTACATCTCTAAAGATCCAATTTGAACCCGTTCACCGTGCAGCGGGACATCCTAAAGATCCAGTTTAACCCGTTCACCGTTTAGCGGGACATCCTAAAGATCCAGTTTAACCCGTTCACCGTTTAGCGGGACATCCTAAAGATCCAGTTTAACCTGTTCACCGTGCAGCGGGACATCCTAAAGATCCAGTTTAACCCGTTCACCGTGCAGCGGGACATCCTAAAGATCCAGTTTAACCCGTTCACCGTTCAGCGGGACATCCTAAAGGAGAGGAAGTAAAGAAGTCTGTAGACTGTAGATTACTGTAGTGTGCATCTCACAGTTGACTGATTTCTTTAGTTTGGACCGAACACAAACCATGACAAAATGTTCTTTGTGAGTGAAAATACAATACCAAAGATTCTTCAATCATCATCATAATTACAATGTGAGATAATAACGGGTACTAGTGGTAATAAAGACCTGAGACGGAGTCTTCTCTCTCAAAATGCCAAAAAGTGTGGAAGATGGCGAGGGAGTGAGTTAGTACTGATGTCCTCTCAGTGTGTGTAGATAACTAATGATCCTCTAACTAACTGAGTGTGGCTACCGCATAGGCCTCTCTCACGGACATCTGTGCAGCAGCCACATGGTCATCTCGCTCCACGTTTTTAGGTTCTACCGTCTGAATCCTTCGAGTGCATGCTGGGTGTGGCTTGTTGTAACCCCTGTGGGTAAACTTAGCGTATGCTGGTTGACATAATAATAATCATAATGTTTCCTTTATTAATCCTGCAAGGTAAAATTACTTAATAAATTAATGTTTTCACTCTGTTGTTATTACACTCAGGCCTGAATTACACACACATGCTCAGTACCTATACATGCACTAATGGAGAGATGTCAGAGTGAGGGAGCTGCCCATGCAAAGGTGCCCCGAGCAGATGAGGGTGCGACAACCCTCCGGTTCCCAACCCAACTCCCTACTGACTGAGCTACTGCCCCCCAACCCAACACAGGTGTTAGGGTCTCTTTATAGTCCTGGCCTTTGCGTCTTGTGGACTACCTGTTTGGCATGTACAGTGAGGAAAATAAGTATTTGAACACCCTGCTATTTTGCAAGTTCTCCCACTTGGAAATCATGGAGGGGTCTGAAATTGTCATCGTAGGTGCATGTCTACTATGAGAGACATAATCTAAAAACAAAAATCCAGAAATCACAATGTATGATTTTTTAACTATTTATTTGTATGATACAGCTGCAAATAAGTATTTGAACACCTGTCTATCAGCTAGAATTCTGACCCTCAAAGACCTGTTAGTCTGCCTTTAAAATGTCCACCTCCACTCCATTTATTATCCTAAATTAGATGCACCTGTTTGAGGTCGTTAGCTGCATAAAGACACCTGTCCACCCCATACAATCAGTAAGAATCCAACTACTAACATGGCCAAGACCAAAGAGCTGTCCAAAGACACTAGAGACAAAATTGTACACCTCCACAAGGCTGGAAAGGGCTACGGGGAAATTGCCAAGCAGCTTGGTGAAAAAAGGTCCACCGTTGGAGCAATCATTAGAAAATGGAAGAAGCTAAACATGACTGTCACTCTCCCTCGGACTGGGGCTCCATGCAAGATCTCACCTCGTGGGGTCTCAATGATCCTAAGAAAGGTGAGAAATCAGCCCAGGACTACACGGGAGGAGCTGGTCAATGACCTGAAAAGAGCTGGGACCACCGTTTCCAAGGTTACTGTTGGTAATACACTAAGACGTCATGGTTTGAAATCATGCATGGCACGGAAGGTTCCCCTGCTTGAACCAGCACATGTCAAGGCCCGTCTTAAGTTTGCCAATGACCATTTGGATGATCCAGAGGAGTCATGGGAGAAAGTCATGTGGTCAGATGAGACCAAAATAGAACTTTTTGGTCATAATTCCACTAACAGTGTTTGGAGTAAGAAGAATGATGAGTACCATCCCAAGAACACCATCCCTACTGTGAAGCATGGGGGTGGTAGCATCATGCTTTGGGGGTGTTTTTCTGCACATGGGACAGGGCGACTGCACTGTATTAAGGAGAGGATGACCGGGGCCATGTATTGCGAGATTTTGGGGAACAACCTCCTTCCCTCAGTTAGAGCATTGAAGATGGGTCGAGGCTGGGTCTTCCAACATGACAATGACCTGAAGCACACAGCCAGGATAACCAAAGAGTGGCTCTGTAAGAAGCATATCAAGGTTCTGGCGTGGCCTAGCCAGTCTCCAGACCTAAACCCAATAGAGAATCTTTGGAGGGAGCTCAAACTCCGTGTTTCTCAGCGACAGCCCAGAAACCTGACTGATCTAGAGAAGATCTGTGTGGAGGAGTGGGCCAAACTCCCTCCTGCAGTGTGTGCAAACCTGGTGAAAAACTACAGGAAACATTTGACCTCTGTAATTGCAAACAAAGGCTACTGTACCAAATATTAACATTGATTTTCTCAGGTGTTCAAATACTTATTTGCAGCTGTATCATACAAATAAATAGTTAAAAAATCATACATTGTGATTTCTGGATTTTTGTTTTTAGATTATGTCTCTCACAGTGGACATGCACCTACGATGACAATTTCAGACCCCTCCATGATTTCCAAGTGGGAGAACTTGCAAAATAGCAGGGTGTTCAAATACTTATTTTCCTCACTGTATATAGCGTCCATTTAAAAATAAGTTTGTGGCACATTGGAGTTCTGGGCTGCACTGGCTCTTCGCCGGGTGTCTAAAAGAGTTATCCCCAACATATCCCCACTGCAGTGCCCTGCTATGACATGAACTACTACGACTACCATTTGTAGTCACAGTTCCATTATCTTTATTGTGACTATTATTGCCACTGTTCATCACCCCCCAACCGGCACCGTCAGACACCGCCTACTAAGAGGCTGGGTCTGCCGAGGTTTCTTCCTAAAAGGGAGTTTTTCCTCGCCACTGTCACATTAAATTCTTGCTCTTGGGGGAATTACTGGAATTGTTGGGGCTTTGTAAATTATAGAGTGTGGTCTAGACCTACTCTATCTGTAAAGTGTCTCGAGATCTTGTTATGATTTGATACTATAAATAAAATTGAATTGAGTTGAACATATGGAATAAGTAACAGAACAGTGGGATCGTCTTGGGACGATAGAGAACTGCAGTAAACTATTATCAGCGATAACGTTTCCACACTGATTTCTGTTTTCTGTTATAGGATCAGTTTGATAACTTGGAAAAACACACCAGCTGGGGAATCGACTTCCTGGAGAGATACAGCAAGTTTATAAAAGAGAGAGCTGACATCGAGCTGAGCTACGCCAAACAGATCAGGTACTGACGTCACCTTGAGCTCACCTGAACATCACATCAACGTCACCTGTATGTAACCTGTCTCTCTCCCCACCTGTCTCTCTCTCCACCTGTCTATCTCTCCACCTGTCTCTTTGTCCACCTGTCTGTCTCTCCACCTGTCTATCTCACCACCTGTCTCTCTCTCCACCTGTCTGTCTCTCCACCTGTCTCTCTCTCCATCTGTTTGTCTGTCCACCTGTCTCTTTGTCCATTTTTCTGTCTCTCCACCTGTCTCTCTCTCCACCTGTCTGTCTGCAGGAGTCTGTCTAAGAAGTATCACCCGAAGAGAAGCAGAGAGGATGAGGGCAGGTCAGTCAACGAGTTTCTTTCTATTTTTATCTTTAAGTTTGATTTTGTGTGACATCAAATGTTTCACATTTTTTAATATGTTTCAGTCAGTAACCTCCCCCGGAATAGGGTTAGACATTGGTGCAGTGTGTGCAGATAAACAGTTTTTGGGGTAGAGTCAGAGATTGGTGCAGTGTGTGCAGATAAACAGTGTTTGGGTTAGAGTCAGAGATTGGTGCTGTGTGTGCAGATAAACAGTGTTTGGGGTAGAGTCAGAGATTGGTGCAGTGTGTGCAGATAAACTGTTTGGGTTAGAGTCAGAGATTGGTGCAGTGTGTGCAGATAAACAGTGTTTGGGTTAGAGTCAGAGATTGGTGCAGTGTGTGCAGATAAACAGTGTTTGGTTACCTCCAATTTCCACTGGATGCGTAACGGCTGCGGACCGCTCCGGAACGACGGCGGAGTCATTAGGTTTCCATTAAAGTCAATGTGTGTATTATGTGTGTATAATGTGTGTATTTGTGTGTATTGTGTGTATAATGTGTATATTGTGTGTATAATGTGTGTATTTCCACTGACTGCAGAACGGCTGCGGTCCGACTCCGGCACAGCTCCGGCAGTCCGCAGCCCTCCGGAGCAGATACGCAGAGCTTCTATTCATTTTCAAAATAAAAGACGCGGCTGTGCTCACGGCGGATCATATTTCCCTGCACTACACCTTGAAAACACAGCTCAGAGTAGTTTCCCCTCTACTCCTCTGGATGGAAACTAACTGTTGTTGGTATTGTGGTTCTATTCTACGTGAATTTGCGAGATCTAGCGGGTCCTCGTGACTTCAGCTGTCAGTCATGGCCGCAGCTGTGCCGCAACAAATCTGGACCTAGTGGGTATTGACGGACGGCGGAGCACGGAGCCGTTCCGTAGCGGAGCTGGTCCGCAGATGTTCTGCATTCAGTGGAAATCCGGGGTTAGAGTCAGAGATTGGTGCAGTGTATGCAGATAAACAGTGTTTGGGTTAGAGTCAGAGATTGACAAAGATGACAGAGCTGGATTTAAATCAGAAAAGTATATCTTTAAGGTTTGTGATTGGTTGGAAAAGTTCCAGCTGTGTTTGATTGGTTGTTGCAGGTACACGTGGTGTTTGGCGTTTGCAGCGACTCTCCAGCAGCTGAATGAACTCGCGGTTCAGAGAGAAGAACTCGCTGAGAACCTGAACACACAGATCGCGTGTGAGCTGACTCGATACACACAGGAAGTGAAGACTGAGAGGAAGACGGTGGGTAAACTAATATTTAAATAGACACTGACTAACAACCTCACTAACAACTCTGCTCCGCAGATTTTGGGGAGTGACGATAAGGAATTTAGGTTGCTTTCAGCCTTGAGCAGTTTGGTCCTTTTTAACTGAACCCTGGAGCGTTTACTCAGATGGTCCTGTTGGTTTGCGGTGCTAAAGCTTATCCAACTCTGGTCTGCCTGAAAACGAGGGTCTCTGTTCTCTAGAGGTCAGTCTACTTTAGGTGGTCTGCCTGAAAACGAGGGTCTCTGTTCTCTAGAGGTCAGTCTACTTTAGGTGGTCTGCCTGAAAACGAGGGTCTCTGTTCTCTAGAGGTCAGTCTACTTTAGGTGAGAACGATCCGACCCAAATACAGGAAGTGAACAAAAACCATTTACTAGCTGCAGTTTCAACCTTTCACTCCGTTTACAGACTTGTATCAGATTTAAGTAAGGGTTAATACCCTTCGAGGTGTCCATTGTCAGGAATTAATGGACGATGCCTCGGCGTGAACCGGCCGACGGGCAGCGGAGGACGGTTGCCTCCGCCGAAGTCCTGACAATGGACACCCCGTCAGGCATTAACCTGCTTATACCATGGTCACTTGCCAAATAACATATTTTTAAACCATTAGTTTATATTTTAATTTGTTTTACAATTGAAATCTAAAGTTTATCCAAACAATAACTCAGTTTCCCTGGTTACGCCTGACTGTTTGACTAATACCTGGAACAATCATTCACATCCATCAGGTTCTTCTCCCCCAGGAAATAGGAAGGACCTTAGATACGACTTGCCTCCCTTAGCAACCGGAGATATTCATAGTCCCTGCAGCCAATCAGAATCGAGTATTCACTCAGACCATGGTATAAGGGATGATAACTTTCAGATCCATAAACTATTCTGACCACACATCGCTGGTGGTCTGTGTGACATCATCAGTCTGTGTGACATCATCTCTCTCCCTCCTTCACTCACTCGTCAGCTGCTCACATTGATCAACTTCTTTTAAAATATTAGAAACACTAAAGCAGAACGAGAAAATCCAAGACTTTGTTATAAATGTGGAGTTGCTCCGTTGTTTGTGAGACCAGAAGTGTCCAACAGACCATTTCCACCGTGTGACATTTGTTTTCACTGTAACACAACCAAATGAAAAATGACACAATCAGCAGTTCTCGCTGTTTGCGGCAATGTGTGAGGAACCATCGGAGTGAAATGCAAAGAAATAATGTAACATTTAGAAACATGCAATGTGGATCCCAGTTTTAACCTAACCTTTCTTTAATTACTATAGAAATAAAACAAACAGCGCTCTGCTTTTAGTGTAGAACGTAAAGAGAAAAGATCTCTCCCTAAGGGTTAATTCAGCTGTTTTACAGGAGTCTGTTTGTTGGTTTAATTTAACTGAGGCTTCAGTCTGTTGCTATGGTTACCTGTAGGTTTATATTAAGAGGTTAAACGGTTGACCTGAACACACAGCTGCCAGCCAATCAGAGAGAACGGTTTCTTTGTCTCATTCATTATTTCTGATGTCTTGTAACACACGCACACATTTAACATGTTATTCATATTTCATTTCATATTTTTTCATGTTTTTTGTATCTATTACACACACACACACCCAGACACACACACACACACACACACACACACACACACACACACACACACACACACACACACACACACACACACACACACACACACACACACAGAGAGACACACACACACACACACACACACATATACATATAGACATACAGAGTTAAAACTGGGTCAGTGACACAATCCAGTGTTCAGAGCTGCTGGGTGGAAGTAATGTAGAAGCTGAAGTGTGTGTGTGTGTGTGTGTGTGTGTGTGTAATAAATACAAAAAACATGAAAAAATATGAATAACATATTAAATCGGATATTAAACAGAGGAGGTATGAGAATTAAAACAGTCTTTTCTCAGGTTACATTTTTACAGCTGATTAGAGGCTTTTATTTTGGTGATCTATGGCTTGAACTCTCCTTCCTCCTGTTTTTTATCTTCTGATTCTCCAGAAAAAGTAAAAGATGTTTAAAACCTGAAAACAGAGCAAGTCGTCCTTTCTAGCCCGCCTCTATCCGTGCTGCGTTCAGGGCAGCTAGGAACTTTCTCTGCTTCCCCGTGTGTTGAACTTGCTGCTTTTATGACTCCTGCAAACTGTAGATTTCATCCTAGCATGATATATTTAGGTCTGCATCGTGTTTTAAACAGTTTAATTAAGCAGTCAGCAGGGTGAAGATATTCATTATGTATTGACCGTTTTTAAATCAAAAGTGTTCTGTTTAACGTGCACAAAAACATTTCCTCAACTCATGGTTCAGTGTGGACACATTATGATGTCACTAGCATGTTCAAAGTCGACCACTTTTTGATTTTGTTGCAGCATTTCCAAGATGGCCGCCGTGCCCAGCAGCACATTGAGAGCTCATGGAAACAGCTGGAGTCTGTGAGTGACATCATCACCCTAACATTAACAACAACAACACATCTTATCTCTTTAACTTCATGTTCAAACACTGGGATTATGTTTTAATACATCATTGAATCTGTTATGAATAATTATGTCATCAGTGTTTATCTTTAATCTGTTATAAATGATGATGTCATCAGAGTTTATCTTTAATCTGAAATAAATGGTGATGTCATCAGAGTTTATCTTTAATCTGTAATAAATGGTGATGTCATCAGTGTTTATCTTTAATCTGTTATAAATGGTGATGTCAGAGCAAGCGTCGGTTTGAGCGTGACTGTAAGGAGGCGGAGCGAGCTCAACAAGTCTCCGACAGAATCGACCTCGACAATAAGACGGACGGAGAGAAGGTAGACAGAAACATAAATATATAATATACTGTGTGTGTATATATATATATATATATATATATATATATATATATATATATATATATATATATATATATATATATAAACATAACTGTGTTTTGACATAACCCCCCTATAGCTGAGAGTGGGAACAGTATTATTTTGCAATTTAAGTAACTGAAACTCCTGTCTGTCTGTTTCTCAGCGCTGCTCACTGAAGGTAAGTTCCTTTCACACATTTATTGTAAATGTATTGCATTTCTTGTTCAATTATTTTATGTATTTCAGCAGATGTATTTTTAAAATTACATTCTGTTCTGTGCAAAAGTAGTTTTTACGGTGGCCCTTAGAGCTCAATGCACTCAATGTTAAAACTGTAAAACACATTAAAATAGACAAAACATAAATAAATCACCAATTAGACAAAACATGCACAGCTTTCAGAAAACATGCTGCAAAGTGAGGAAAGTCAACGGAATCCAGAAAGGCTGCAGAAAACACAGACGAGCACAGAAAGGGTTGTCATGGGACACTACAAAGTGATACACATCGCTGGGTCACGCTTCTTTATAACTCATAAAGTAAGTGGTATACGAAAATGAACTAAAATGTTTTGTCACTTTTTAGCATTCCCTGGAAACAGTTTCTCGTCTTGCAGCGTTTCGGTATTTGGTTGAATTTTCTCACTTTGCAGTATTTATTTCTGGATGTTGACGTGTGTTGTCAGAATGGTGAAGATGTTTTTATGCCATCTGTTCGTCTGTTTGTCCCATTCTGGTGAAAGTGATATCTCAGGAACATTTTGAAAGCTCACTGATTAACATTTTATATCAACTAACCCAGACCCTTTGCCTAACTCCCCCCAAAACCACAAACTGGGTTCTTAACATTGTTGTTGATCACTGAGCAAAAAGTGAGAGATTAAAACTTCTCCCAGGTCCAGTTCTGTGGTTCAGATTAGTTTTATTCTGT
Organism: Zingel zingel; assembly: GCA_023566125.1. NCBI lineage: Eukaryota > Metazoa > Chordata > Actinopteri > Perciformes > Percidae > Zingel > Zingel zingel. The sequence continues at coordinate 68,865 of CM042314.1, read as the reverse complement.
GCAGTCGAGAGTTCACAGAAACTATATATTCTCTCTGAGCAGAACACATTTCTGGGGTTTATAGTTTAAAGGAAACAGAAGAAACAAAAGCTGAGAAGACATTTTACTCACCGGTCTGTCTGAGGAGATTGGCACGGACTTGATACCGTCTGCTCCGTTAGTTAAGGTGTGAATCTCTGTCAGACTTAACCCTGGCTCTAAATAAGCTAAGTGATCAAAGGGAAAAGCTTCCTTTCAACACTGCAGACAAAGAAAAGGCAGACAGACAGTACAACAGTAAGACAGACTTAATTAAATCAGGAGAGAGTTCAAGTTTGTTATTCAGGTAAATAGTTTCAGCACAGTAGAAATGTCAGGAAAGAGAATAGGATAAAATAAGAGTAAAACTATTTGGTAATTCATTTTCATCCACAGTACATTATTTTATTGTTTTATTTTATGTTAAACTATCTGCTGGTTTCAGGCTCGTCAGACGGCTCAACTGAAAAAACAAGCTGCTGAAGAGTCCCGGAAAGAATATGTGACCAGTTTAAACCAGTTTAACCAGGACCAGCACCAGCACTACCACACCCTGGTGCCAGTTATATACCAGGTAACTAAACATGGGTACCAATTATATACCAGGTAACTAAACACAGGTACCAGTTATATACCAGGTAACTAAACACGGGGACCAGTTATATACCAGGTAACTAAACACGGGTACCAGTTATATACCAGGTAACTAAACACGGGTACCAGTTATATACCAGGTAACTAAACATGGGTACCAATTATATACCAGGTAACTAAACACAGGTACCAGTTATATACCAGGTAACTAAACACGGGTACCAGTTATATACCAGGTAACTAAACATGGGTACCAGTTATATACCAGGTAACTAAACACGGGTACCAGTTATATACCAGGTAACTAAACACTGGTACCAGTTATATACCAGGTAACTAAACACGGGTACCAGTTATATACCAGGTAACTAAACACGGGTACCAGTTATATACCAGGTAACTAAACACGGGTACCAGTTATATACCAGGTAACTAAACACAGGTACCAGTTATATACCAGGTAACTAAACACAGGTACCAGTTATATACCAGGTAACTAAACACGGGTACCAGTTATATATACCAGGTAACTAAACACGGGTACCAGTTATATACCAGGTAACTAAACACAGGTACCAGTTATATACCAGGTAACTAAACACAGGTACCAGTTACAGTGCCTTGCGAAAGTATTTGGCCCCCTTGAACTTTTCGACCTTTTGCAACATTTCAGGCTTCAAACATAAAGATATAAAACTTTAATTTTTTGTGAAGAATCAACATCAAGTGGGACACAATCATAAAGTGGAACGAAATTTATTGGATATTTCAAACTTTTTTAACAGATAAAAAACTGAAAAATTGGGCGTGCAAAATTATTCAGCCCCTTTACTTTCAGTGCAGCAAACTCTCTCCAGAAGTTCAGTGAGGATCTCTGAATGATCCAATGTTGACCTAAATGACTAATGATGAAAAATAGAATCCACCTGTGTGTAATCAAGTCTCCGTATAAATGCACCTGCTCTGTGATAGTCTCAGAGGTCCGTTTAAAGAGCAGAGAGCATCATGAAGAACAAGGAACACACCAGGCAGGTCCGAGATACTGTTGTGGAGAAGTTTAAAGCCAGATTTGGATACAAAAAGATTTCCCAAGCTTTAAACATCCCAAGGAGCACTGTGCAAGCGATAATATTGAAATGGAAGGAGTATCAGACCACTGCAAATCTACGAAGACCAGGCCGTCCCTCTAAACTTTCAGCTCATACAAGGAGAAGACTGATCAGAGATGCAGCCAAGAGGCCCATGATCACTCTGGATGAACTGCAGAGATCTACAGCTGAGGTGGGAGACTCTGTCCATAGGACAACAATCAGTCGTATACTGCACAAATCTGGCCTTTATGGAAGAGTGGCAAGAAGAAAGCAATTTCTTAAAGATATCCATAAAAAGTGTCGTTTAAAGCTTGCCACAAGCCACCTGGGAGACACACCAAACATGTGGAAGAAGGTGCTCTGGTCAGATGAAACCAAAATCAAACTTTTTGGCAACAATGCAAAACGTTATGTTTGGCGTAAAAGCAACACAGCTCATCACCCTGAACACACCATCCCCACTGTCAAACATGGTGGTGGCAGCATCATGGTTTGGGCCTGCTTTTCTTCAGCAGGGACAGGGAAGATGGTTAAAATTGATGGGAAGATGGATGGAGCCAAATACAGGACCATTCTGGAAGAAAACCTGATGGAGTCTGCAAAAGACCTGAGACTGGGACGGAGATTTGTCTTCCAACAAGACAATGATCCAAAACATAAAGCAAAATCTACAATGGAATGGTTCACAAATAAACATATCCAGGTGTTAGAATGGCCAAGTCAAAGTCCAGACCTGAATCCAATCGAGAATCTGTGGAAAGAACTGAAAACTGCTGTTCACAAACGCTCTCCATCCAACCTCACTGAGCTCCAGCTGTTTTGCAAGGAGGAATGGGCAAAAATTTCAGTCTCTCGATGTCCAAAACTGATAGAGACATACCTCAAGCGACTTACAGCTGTAATCGCAGCAAAAGGTGGCGCTACAAAGTATTAACTTAAGGGGGCTGAATAATTTTGCACGCCCAATTTTTCAGTTTTTTATCTGTTAAAACAGTTTGAAATATCCAATAAATTTCGTTCCACTTCATGATTGTGTCCCACTTGTTGTTGATTCTTCACAAAAAATTACAATTTTATATCTTTATGTTTGAAGCCTGAAATGTGGCAAAAGGTCGAAAAGTTCAAGGGGGCCGAATACTTTCGCAACGCACTGTATATACCAGGTAACTAAACACTGGTACCAGTTATATACCAGGTAACTAAACACGGATGCCAGTTATATACCAGGTAACTAAATACAGGTACCAGTTATATACCTGGTAACTAAACACGGCTACCAGTTATATACCAGGTAACTAAACACGGGAACCAGTTATATACCAGGTAACTAAACATGGCTACCAATTATATTTACCAGGTAACTAAACACAGGTACCAGTTATATACCAGGTAACTAAACATGGCTACCAATTATATTTACCAGGTAACTAAACACAGGTACCAGTTATATACCAGGTAACTAAACACGGGTACAAGTTATATACCAGGTAACTAAACACAGGTACCAGTTATATACCAGGTAACTAAACATGGGTACCAGTTATATTTACCAGGTAACTAAACACGGGTACCAGTTATATACCAGGTAACTAAACACGGGTACCAGTTATATACCAGGTAACTAAACACAGGTACCAGTTATATACCAGGTTACTAAACACTGGTACCAGTTATATACCAGGTAACTAAAGACGGGTACCAGTTATATACCTGGTAACTAACTAAAAACGGGTACCAGTTATATACCAGGTAACTAAAGACAGGTACCAGTTATATACCAGGTAACTAAACATGGATACCAGTTATATACCAGGTAACTAAACACGGGTACCAGTTATATACCAGGTAACTAAACACGGGTACCAGTTATATTTACCAGGTAACTAAACACGGGTACCAGTTATATACCAGATAACTAAACACGGGGACCAGTTATATACCAGGTAACTAAACACGGGGACCAGTCATATACCAGGTAACTAAACACGGGTACCAGTTATATACCAGGTAACTAAACACGGGTACCAGTTATATACCAGGTAACTAAACACGGGTACCAGTTATATACCAGGTAACTAAACACAGGTACCAATTATATACCAGGTAACTAAACACGGGTACCAGTTATATATACCAGGTAACTAAACACGGGTACCAGTTATATACCAGGTAACTAAACACAGGTACCAGTTATATACCAGGTAACTAAACACAGGTACCAGTTATATACCAGGTAACTAAACACTGGTACCAGTTATATACCAGGTAACTAAACACGGATGCCAGTTATATACCAGGTAACTAAAGACAGGTACCAGTTATATACCTGGTAACTAAACACGGCTACCAGTTATATACCAGGTAACTAAACACGGGAACCAGTTATATACCAGGTAACTAAACACGGGTACCAGTTAAATACCAGGTAACTAAACATGGCTACCAATTATATTTACCAGGTAACTAAACACAGGTACCAGTTATATACCAGGTAACTAAACACGGGTACAAGTTATATACCAGGTAACTAAACACAGGTACCAGTTATATACCAGGTAACTAAACATGGGTACCAGTTATATTTACCAGGTAACTAAACACGGGTACCAGTTATATACCAGGTAACTAAACACGGGTACCAGTTATATACCAGGTAACTAAACACGGGTACCAGTTATATACCAGGTAACTAAACACAGGTACCAGTTATATACCAGGTAACTAAACACAGGTACCAGTTATATACCAGGTTACTAAACACTGGTACCAGTTATATACCAGGTAACTAAAGACGGGTACCAGTTATATACCTGGTAACTAACTAAAAACGGGTACCAGTTATATACCAGGTAACTAAAGACAGGTACCAGTTATATACCAGGTAACTAAACACGGATACCAGTTATATACCAGGTAACTAAACACGGGTACCAGTTATATACCAGGTAACTAAACACGGGTACCAGTTATATTTACCAGGTAACTAAACACGGGTACCAGTTATATACCAGATAACTAAACACGGGGACCAGTTATATACCAGGTAACTAAACACGGGGACCAGTCATATACTAGGTAACTAAACACGGGTACCAGTTATATACCAGGTAACTAAACACGGGTACCAGTTATATACCAGGTAACTAAACACGGGTACCAGTTATATACCAGGTAACTAAACATGGGTGCTAGTTATATACCAGGTAATTAAACATGGGTACTAGTTATATACCAGGTAACTAAACACGGTTACCAGTTATATACCAGGTAACTAAACACAGTTACCATTTATATACCAGGTAACTAAACACGGGTACCAGTTATATACCAGGTAACTAAACACAGGTACCAGTTATATACCAGGTAACTAAACACTGGTACCAGTTATATACCAGGTAACTAAACACGGATGCCAGTTATATACCAGGTAACTAAAGACAGGTACCAGTTATATACCTGGTAACTAAACACGGCTACCAGTTATATACCAGGTAACTAAACACGGGAACCAGTTATATACCAGGTAACTAAACACGGGTACCAGTTAAATACCAGGTAACTAAACATGGCTACCAATTATATTTACCAGGTAACTAAACACAGGTACCAGTTATATACCAGGTAACTAAACACGGGTACAAGTTATATACCAGGTAACTAAACACAGGTACCAGTTATATACCAGGTAACTAAACATGGGTACCAGTTATATTTACCAGGTAACTAAACACGGGTACCAGTTATATACCAGGTAACTAAACACGGGTACCAGTTATATACCAGGTAACTAAACACGGTACCAGTTATATACCAGGTAACTAAACACAGGTACCAGTTATATACCAGGTAACTAAACACAGGTACCAGTTATATACCAGGTTACTAAACACTGGTACCAGTTATATACCAGGTAACTAAAGACGGGTACCAGTTATATACCTGGTAACTAACTAAAAACGGGTACCAGTTATATACCAGGTAACTAAAGACAGGTACCAGTTATATACCAGGTAACTAAACACGGATACCAGTTATATACCAGGTAACTAAACACGGTTACCAGTTATATACCAGGTAACTAAACACGGGTACCAGTTATATTTACCAGGTAACTAAACACGGGTACCAGTTATATACCAGATAACTAAACACGGGGACCAGTTATATACCAGGTAACTAAACACGGGGACCAGTCATATACCAGGTAACTAAACACGGGTACCAGTTATATACCAGGTAACTAAACACGGGTACCAGTTATATACCAGGTAACTAAACACGGGTACCAGTTATATACCAGGTAACTAAACACGGGTGCTAGTTATATACCAGGTAATTAAACATGGGTACTAGTTATATACCAGGTAACTAAACACGGTTACCAGTTATATACCAGGTAACTAAACACAGTTACCATTTATATACCAGGTAACTAAACACGGGTACCAGTTATATACCAGGTAACTAAACACGGGTACCAGTTATATACCAGGTAACTAAACACGGGTACCAGTTATATACCAGGTAGCTAAACACGGGTACCAGTTATATACCAGGTAACTAAACACGGGTACCAGTTATATACCAGGTAACTAAACACGGGTACCAGTTATATACCAGGTAACTAAACACGGGTACCAGTTATATACCAGGTAACTAAACACGGTTACCAGTTATATACCAGGTAACTAAACACGGTTACCAGTTATATACCAGGTAACTAAACACGGTTACCAGTTATATACCAGGTAACTAAACATGGGTACCAGTTATATACCAGGTAACTAAACATGGGTACCAGTTATATACCAGGTAACTAAACACGGGTACCAGTTATATACCAGGTAACTAAACACGGGTACCAGTTATATACCAGGTAACTAAACACGGTTACCAGTTATATACCAGGTAACTACACACGGGTACCAGTTATATACCAGGTAACTACACACGGGTACCAGTTATATACCAGGTAACTAAACATGGTTACCAGTTATATACCAGGTAACTACACACGGGCACCAGTTATATACCAGGTAACTAAACACGGGTACCAGTTATATACCAGGTAACTAAACACGGGTACCAGTTATATACCAGGTAACTAAACATGGGTACCAGTTATATACCAGGTAGCTAAACACGGGTACCAGTTATATATACATAAAGCTGCAACTGTAACGATTATCTTCATGGTGGATTAATATGTGGATTATTTTCTGGATGGATGGATTAGTTGTTCATTCTCTAAAATGTCAGAAAATGGTTAAAAATGTGGATCAGTGTTTCCCAACGTCCAAGATGATGTCCTTAAATGTCTTGTTTTGTCTATAACTCAAAGATATTCAGTTTACTGTCACAGAGGAGAGAAGAAACTAGAAAATATTTACATTTAACAAGCTGACATAACACAAGATTTCTGTTTTTCATAAAAATTGACTCAAACTGATTAATCGATCAGAATAGACATGGCAAGCCTGCTTTATTTGTATAGCACATTTCAGCAACAGGGCAATTCAAAATGCTTTACATAAAACATTAAGAGGAGTTAAAAACAACATCATATTATAAAAACATCAAATACGAGAATACAAGTTACAGTGCAGTATAAAAAGTGAAAAATTATTTAAAGAAAGGCAGCATCAAAAAGAAAGGTCTTCTGCCTTGATTTAAAAGAACTGAAAGTTGCTGCAGACCTGCACAGGGATATCCTAAATCTGTGGCTACTTGGTTTGATATTAACTTGTTTTGAATGCCGAGCTGGTAGCGGCCGGAAGCAATAAGAGCTACGGTGAGTTGTTAAAACCTTTCTATTTCGTAAACTCTGGGTACACAAACAATGTTGTCAGTGCTTTGTTAAGGTGTAGAGCCCCTGGTGATACTTGGAGCAAAGTCTCATGTTGTGTCGAGCCTTCTTAGTGTTTTAAAAATAGCTATTTTGAGGCTAGCATAAAAGTGCCCCTATTACTCCCATTCAAAAGGCCATTTGACCGAAAAACGAAAATACGGTACATCTTAAAAGTGGCGCTTCCGTCCTAAATATGCTTTAAACGAAAGTTTGACTCAGGTAAATTCACAAAAAGACCCTAGGTTGCATTTTGGCGAGAGTTACGCTTTAACCCATGAGATATTCTTAAGGTGATAATAAGCTGACTTTGTGATTGTCTTAATGTGGCTGTTGAAATTCAGGTCTGAGTCCATGACTACACCCAGATTTCTGATTTTGTCTGTTGTTTTTAACATTGTCGTTTGAAGCTGAGTGCTGACTTTTAATCGTTCCTCTTTTGCTCCAAAAACAACCACCTAATTTTTTTTTCATTTAATTCAAGAAAGTTCTGGCACATCCAGTTCTTAATCTTTAATTAGTTCAATGCACTTAATCAGTTTTTGTATTGGACTATAGTCCCCAGGCGATAAGGTTAAGTAAATTTGTGTGTCGTCCGTATAACTATGGTAACTTATTTGTATGTTTTCCATAATTTGAGCCAGTCGAAGCACGTAGATGTTAAACAGAAGAAGCCCCAGAATGGAGCGTTGGGGAACTCCGCACGTCATATTTGTATGATCAGATACGTAATTACCTATAGATACAAAGTAATCCCTATTCTTTAAGTATGATTCAAACCAGTTTTGTACTGTGCCAGAAAGTCCAACCCAGTTTTCCAATCGGTCTTGTAATATGTCATGGTCGACCGTGTCAAATACGATCAAGTAGTACTAAGACTGAAATTTTGCCACTATCTTTGTTTAAGTGGAAGTCATTAAAGACTTTAACAAGAGCTGTCTCAGTGCTGTGGTGTGGTCGAAAACCCGACTGGAAGGCATCAAAACTGTTGTTTAGTGACAGGAAATGGTTGAGTTGTTGAGAAACTGTTTTTTCAATGATTTTACTTAAAAATGGAAGGTTTGATATCGGCCTATAGTTGCTCATTAGTGACGTGTCTAGATTGTTCTTTTTAAGAGTGGCTTGATGACTGCAGTTTTCAGAGCCTGTGGGAAGATACCTGAGAGAAGGGACGCGTTTACAATCTGTAGTTTATATCTGTAGCCAAACAATTTGAAACATTTTTGAAAAGGCCCGTTGGTAGAATATCAAGGCAGCAGGAGGAGGTTTTCAGATGGTTTATAATGTCCTCCAGGTTTTTATGGTTGATCGTATGAAATTGTGTCATATTGGAATTTGTTTTGCCTGGACACTGTGACAACACATATCCTGTACTTGATATGGAGGCATTGACTGCTTGTCTAAGTTTCTGAATTTTGTCACAGAAGGAGGCAACTTCATTGCAGGCCTTGGTGGATAAAAGTTCAAATGCTACTGGTACTGGAGGATTTGTTAACCTATCGACAGTAGCAAACAAAGCACGTGAATTATTATCTGGCGATAATGTCAGAGAAGAAGGACCGCCTTGCATTCCTCAGTTCCAAATTATAAATGCAAAGTCTTTCTTTATAGGTGTCATAATGGACCTGGAGATTAGTTTTTCGCCACTTGCGTTCAGCTTTTCGACACTCTTTTTTCTGTTCTTACCAGTTTGACATTTTTCTATGGATCTTTTCTTACCAGAGACCGCTATGATCTTAGTGGAAGCAATGGCATCAATAACATTTGTAATTTTACAGTTGAAATTATCTACAAGCTCAGTGACTGAGACCCCAGAGAGAGAGGAGAAGAGCTGAATGAATGATTCACTGTTGTTTTCAGTGATATACCGTTTTCTTATTAACTTTGTTTGGACACTTTTGTGCACAGAGATAGAGCCATTAAAGAAAAGACAGGAATGATCAGATCAGCGCAATATCAGTCACCACAACATTGGAAATGTTCAGACCCTTGGAGATAATCAAGTCCACAGTGTGTCCCTTATTGTGTGTGAGCTCCGTCACATGCTGAGTCAGTCCATAATTCTCAAAAACACAACACAGTTCTTTGGTCCCTCTATCCTGGGGGTTATCAACATGAATGTTGAAATCACCAGCAATAACTACAGCAGTTCAGTAAAGTCATTGAAGAAGGATGCACAGTATTTAGGTGGCCTGTAGATATTTAGAAGTATAGCTCGAGGGGAGGACCTTAGGTGTAGAGCCACATATTCAAAAGAAGAAACATTTCCATAAGATATTTGCGTACATTGGAATGAGTCAATAAACAAAATGGCGACTCCACCTCCTTTCTTATTCACTCTATTCTCACTCATAAAACTGAAGTTAGGGGGAGCTGACTCTATAAGAACAGCATCACTGTTATTATAGTCTAACCAGATTTCAGTTTAAAACATAAAATTAAGATTGTGCTTATTAATAAAATCATTGATTAAAAATGATTTTCCTGCCAAAGGCGTTTAGTAAGGCTAGTGTTAGCGTGTTAAAATAATTATCTGTCTCATTTTTTAGAACAGGCTGTGGTTGACGAGGAATGGATGTTAAATTTGCTAAGTTTGCAGTTAAGTGCTTCTTCTTACTTAGCGTATTCATCATTCTTTTTCTTTTACCTATCACAACATACAGTGGGGCAAAAAAGTATTTAGTCAGCCATCAGTTGTGCAAGTTATCCCACTTTTTATCCCAAAAAATATCCCGAAAATCACATTGTAGGATTTTTAATGAATCTATTGGTAAATTCCTTGGTAAAATAAGTATTTGGTCACCTACAAACAAGCAAGATTTCTGGCTCTCACAGACCTGTAACTTCTTCTTTAAGAGGCTCCTCTGTCCTCCACTCGTTACCTGTATTAATGGCACCTGTTTGAACTTGTTATCAGTATAAAAGACACCTGTCCACAACCTCGAACAGTCACACTCCAAACTCCACTATGGCCAAGACCAAAGAGCTGTCAAAGGACACCAGAAACAAAATTGTAGACCTGCACCAGGCTGGGAAGACTGAATCTGCAATAGGTAAGCAGCTTGGTGTGAAGAAATAAACTGTGGGAGCAATTATAAGAAAATGGAAGACATACAAGACCACTGATAATATCCCTCGATCCGGGGCTCCACGCAAGATCTCACCCCGTGGGGTCAAAATGATCACAAGAACGGTGAGCAAAAATCCCAGAACCACACGGGCGGACCTAGTGAATGACCTGCAGAAAGCTGGGACCAAAGTAACAAAGGCTACCTTCAGTAACACACTACACCGCCAGGGACTCAAATCCTGCAGAGCCAGACGTGTCCCCCTGCTTAAGTCAGTACATGTCCAGGCCCGTCTGAGGTTTGCTAGAGAGCATTTGGATGATCCAGAAGAGGATTGGGAGAATGTCATATGGTCAGATGAAACCAAAATAGAACTTTTTGGTAAAAACTCAACTCGTTGTGTTTGGAGGAGAAAGAATGCTGAGTTGCATCCAAAGAACACCATTCCTACTGTGAAGCATGGGGGTGGAAACATCATGCTTTGGGGCTGTTTTTCTGCAAAGGGACCAGGACGACTGGCGACAGCCCCAAAACGTCACTGCTCTAGAGGAGATCTGCATGGAGGAATGGGCCAAAATACCAGCAACAGTGTGTGAAAACCTTGGGAAGACTTACAAAAAACGTCTGACCTCTGTCATTGCCAACAAAGGGTATATATCAAAGTATTGAGATGAACTTTTGTTATTGACCAAATACTTATTTTCCACCATAATTTACCAATAGATTCATTAAAAATCCTACAATTTGATTTTCTGGATTTTTTTTCCTCATTTTGTCTCTCATAGTTGAAGTGTACCTATGATGAAAATGACAGTCCTATCTCATCTTTTTAAGTGGGAGAACTTGCACAATTGGTGACTGACTAAATACTTTTTTGCCCCACTGTAAACTGAGGAAGAATTTAATACACAGGGATTGTCTTGGAAAGAGTCATGAGTGCCACAAGGCGTGCAGCCTGAACCCAGCACATATCAGTTAAAGCTTGCTGCATTTTGTACACAAGCATACTTATCAGTCTGGGGAGGAGGAGTTAGCTGCCATCCTGGCAGAGGTGTCTGGCGTTTTACTTTTGGTGATTGTGTCAAAACGGGGGCAGTTTGATGCTGGGGGTGAATGATGGGAGAAGGAAGTGGGGTACATTTGGTTCCAGCATTAACCAGCTCCTTCATCTGGTCACTTAACTCCAACTGGGGGCATGGGGAAAGAGGGGAAAGGGTGAGTGGAGAGAGCAATGGCATGGGGGAGAGGGATCCTCTAAGGCAGTGGTTTTCAAACTTTTTTCAATAATGTACCCCCCTTTGAAATATTTTTTAGCCAAGTACCCCCTGACGAGTGCAAAGCATTTTTGGTAGAAAAAAAGGCTATATAAAGAGGTACATTACAGCTATGCACCATTAGTGTTTGATTTACTCAACAAGCTTGTAACTGAAACACACTTAAATGTTACTTCAAATGTTTAGAATCCATAACCAAATTAATTTTATGAATTATGCATGACTGATATATTTGAAATTAACATTTCAAAAATGAATCTCACATACCACCTGCAGTACTCCAAAGTACCCCTAGGGGTACACGGACCCCCATTTGAGAAACACTGCTCTAAGGCATTGGTGTTTGTGAGGGGGTTCGAGGGGGGTTAAACGGGGGAAGAGGGGTTGAGATTTCTCGTCTCTGCTCTGTGGTCTCCCATGGTCAAATCTCTCAGGTGCGGTCTGTAGTGGATCACTGCCGCACTTTATGACTTCCTCTTGTTTAGATTCCTCGTCTCGTGTCCTTGGCGCAGATGTTCTGAGGGAGCAGATGTGTGGTGCAGAAAGTAAAGTAGGTTAGAGGTGAACAGCTTTACTCCTGGCTTGTTAAGGAAAAGTCCATCTGCTTTAAAAAGATGTCTGCGGTCCCAGAACATGTTAAAATTGTCAATGAACTGCAGAGAATGGACAGGACATGCAGTTGAAAGCCATCTGTTCAGTGCCAACAGTCTGCTGAATCTCTCAGCTCCTCTTCTGACTGGTGGTAGAGGGCCACTGATAAACACCTTCGCGTTTAGAGAGCTGACTGTGTTCAGCAGATTCGTAAAGTCCAGTTTCTGCAATTCAGACTGTTGTTTTACAACATCATGTGACCCTATATGCAGTATAATGTTCTTCACAGTTGGGTGTGCTGCCACGATATGCAGGATTCTTTGGGCCAAGTCAGACACCATGTCTTTGAGAAAACAAGTAATAACGAGTATTTTGGTGTTTTTACTGCTTTTTATATCTTTTACAGCAGAGTCAGCCACCATCAGAGTTTGGTGCCCAGTCGTTAGCTTTCCCAGTAGCTTTTTACTTTTTGAATTACTCTCTGTTCTTACCCTGCTGTGCGACGATGAGACGTAATCCAGGTCATCAGATGGATATTCAGTGTCCTGCAGCAGAGGAGCAAACTTATCCAGTTGCACACTAGGTTGTTGAGGAGGTTTTTTGTTGCTAATTGTCCCTTTCGCAGCTGTCCACGGCTGTGTCCTACTAAGTATAGGGGTTGAAGAGGTGCTCATGGCGTTGTGCCCTGCCCGTTACTCGTCCTCTCATTTCCCAGGAAAATGATTTACTCTGAGGCTTTGCACCAAAAGAGTTCCAGGGAGGACTACCACTTGTTGATTAATTTACCCAGTACACAGCTCTCCCGTTTATTTGCAGTCTCCTTGGTGCTAATTAGCCGTGTGTTAGCATGCTTTTGTCCATTGTTTTGGGTCCATGCTAAGTGGTGTCATTCCCACAAGGTCCGTTTACTTCGAATCGATGAATTTTGGTTTCCAGAACACCAATCTTCTGTAGAAGTTTGTGGTAGTCATCCACGGAGAAGGGAGGCATCTTGCTGCTAATTAGCTTTTAGCTAAGTACCACGTTTCCAGTCACTGTAGGAGTATGGACATAGTTCATATGGTATAGTGAATAGTTGGAGATTAATTTAACAGTTGATAAAATAACCCATTAATCTCTGTAGCTGTCATTATATTCAAGGGGCATAATTCTGATGTCTGTTATTGGCAGCGAATCCAGGACATGGAGGAACGGCGGATTGAGAGAATCTGTGAAGCGATGCGTTCGTCAGCAGAGGCAGAGAGAAAAGTTCTTCCTGTTGTGAGTCGCTGTCTGGACGTCATGATGGACGCTTCCGAGGGCATCCAGCCCCGCATGGTAAAGTTATGTTCACCATAATAACAATAACAATAACATGTATATGTACGAGCCATGCCACCTGCTGGACGACCGCAAGATGTGGCTGAAAGCTTTGGAAAACAAAGTCATGTTTCTATTTCTGAGGCCGGCTGCACACTGGCTACGTGCCGTGAGCGTGGCGTGAGCGTGCCGTTTCTGTTGCATGGCGTGAGCGTGGTGTTTCTGTTGTGTGGCGTGAGCGTGCCGTTTCTGTTGCATGGCGTGAGCGTGGTGTTTCTGTTGTGTGGCGTGAGCATGGCGTTTCTGTTGTGTGGCGTGAGCGTGGTGTTTCTGTTGTGTGGCGTGAGCATGGCGTTTGTGTTGTGTGTCAGTTGCGTGGCAGCGGCGTGGCATTTTCTATGTCTTTACACTTACACTTTACACCAGAAAGGTGTCTGATGCGGCCCTGCTGCTGCTAGCCTTGTCTGGACACATGGATGTTTCCCATAAACATAAATATATACTGATCTGATTACAGCAAAGACAACGTTGGCAGTATTGACGGCAGAATAGGCTCCAGAATATTTGCTTCTGTATTGACAGGTGCAATATTTAAAAATCCATAATTATTTATTATTTTTTTAAATTACATTTCTATCTGCATTTATGTCAAAACCAAGAGACTTTCAAACATCAACATGTCATTTATTAAATGTATTCATGTCAAAATGACATGTAAACATATTTTCGTATTCTATGTTGCCTGGAAACGCTTCCAACACGCTGGCGTGTCACGTGAAAAATAGATCGGTCACACAGCCAGTGTGAAGCCGGCCTTACTGTATATTCTGTAGGCGACACAGAGGTCAGATCTGATACTGTGTGTGTGTGTGTGTGTGTGTGTGTGTGTGTGTGTGTGTGTGTGTGTGTGTGTGTGTGTGTGTGTCTGTGTGTAGGACACCCAGCAGGTGGTGGAGGTGTATAAGTCAGGCTTCGACCCTCCAGGTGACGTGGAGTTTGAGGACTACAGCGCCACCATGAGGAGGAGCATCTCTGAGTCCAGTTACCTTGACAACCGTACAGAGGGGCGGAGACACAGCAGGAAGCTGTGGCCATTCATACGCAAAAACAAGGTGGGTATACTTCATCCTTACATCATCATCCTTACATCATTATCTTTACATAATCCATCTCTTCACCACTGCCTAACCCTAGCCCCACGCCTCTCCCCTTTTCATCTGTGCCTGAATCTTGTTTGGTTTTTTGTTTTGTTTGTCTTTATTACCTATACCCTGTAAAGCGACTTTGAGTTCGTAAAAAGGGCTATATAAAGTCAATTTCTTATTATCATCATCCCTACATCATCATCCCTACATCATCATCCTTACATTCCACTTTACAGGCGAGACACAGCTCATCTGGAACGAGCCGATTGTCTCAATGATGTCAACTGTTGGATGGCACAAATCAAATCAAACTGTTCATGTTTAGTCTTTGTCTGTTCTTTAGATCTGTTTTTGTGCGAATAAACTAAACTTTCTCTCTGCAGCTGTTGACCCTCCTCTCCTCCCCCCGCCAGCCTCCCCCTCCCCCCCCGACCTCCCCGTCACCTGGAGGCGTGGCCAACAGCCCCCAGTCCCCACCCCCTGCCTCTAGAGAGCCAATCACACAGCGGCTGAATGAGCTGATGAGCTCTGGCTCCAGAACCAGGAAGCAGTGTCTGCGCAGTCTCAAGAGAGGGGTAACCAACATTACGTTACGATAACATTTATCTATATTAACCCAAAGCTCTAGTTTTAATGATGTCCTGTTTCCTTCATGCTGCTCTCTGATTGGACAGCTGTCCCTCAAACTGGTCAGTATCACATCTGTCCGTAACACACAGCTGTATTAAACCACATTAACAGTTAACCTCAGTCTATGTAACTAATATACTGTAACTAGTTCGTCAAAATGAACATGATAAATAACGAGTTAAACCAAATTCCTTTTAACGCCACTCATTGTTTAGACCTGTGATTAACTTGCGTGCGTTGTGTGATTTGGGCCTTGGGCTGCTCCGTAGTTTGTGAAATCAAAGCCCTTCCAGATGGTTCTCTCCACCAGACTAAAGTTATCTGCATGTAGTGTGGAGGTTAGTTTTTTACGATTGCTATGACCATTTTTTCAGTTCTTTTAACAACTTTTCTAAACTCTTAACGCACCAACGCACCTACAACACACAATTGGCAAAACATGCTTAATTTCATGCCCAAAATCACACATTGTAAACTAAACGCCAACACTGATTTTCAAACTACAATAATACACTAACACAATACACTATGTCCCCCAAAACACTGCAAATAATTCTTCCAAAACACCAACACACGTTATCTTCCAACAGGAACATTTAGTCAGTCATAGCACAATGTCATAAAAACAATAACAGAAACTACATTATTTTAAATGTGTCAGGTCTGTCCTTATACAGTAATAATAGACAACAGTATATTGTATTGATCATAGATTGTGTTTTGGACTGCAGTTTCTCTTGAAGCCTCTCTACATTTTTGTTTTGTTGGGTTTAGTAAATGCATGCATTTTGTTTCTTTTGCTGCAGAAAT
>CM042314.1:37500-47500 GCA_023566125.1 Zingel zingel | reverse complement strand
CACGCTGTCGATGGTGGAGGGGGAACTACTTTCTGTGGTGGAAGAGGATAAAGGAGATGGTTGGACCAGAGTTCGGAGGAACCTGGAGGAGGAGGGATACGTCCCCACCTCCTACATCAAAGTCTTCCTGGACGCCAGCGCCAAAGGTGCTATGACCTACATATGACCTTCACACAACCTTTAATAACCTCAGTTAGACCTTTAATGACCTTTAAGTGACCTCTACATGACCTCTACGACCGTCGACCTCTGAATGTCAACACATTGGTTGCTATGGAAACGTATATGTGCTCTGCCTGTCTGTTGTGTTTCTGACACGCCGAGAAGATCGGCGGTGAGCGTCCGTCGCCGTAGTCTTCGCTACTTGTCAGCCTTTTTGGAAACGTGTCGGAGACGGTGAGAGGAATCCCTCTGATTGGCTGTTCTGTTTAAGGGAATTAGTGCACGAGAAGGAAAAGAAGAAGTGAGGAAAGCTAACAAACGACACAGAAGGCTCTTCTCGTCTGATTAATACAACACCCAGAGCTGTCAGAGCTGGACACATGGACGTTTGAATGTTACGTTTAAAACGCCGTGCTTCAAACGATTCTATTTCTACACGTTCATAAGACGGCACACATACAGCGAGATACAGAACTACTACTACTGTAGGTATATACATTTCAACATAAACATGACTTTTGAAAGATCTACATACCGACACATTAAAAAATCAAATATTAAAATAATGTCCTGTACCGTGAGACTTAAAATAAAGACAGTAGACTCTGTCTCTGCACTGGGAACTGAGACCCCTCTACATTAGTCAGCTGTAACAGCTTCATGTGTCATTCAAATGCTGTTGTCACAGCGTAGGAAATCACAGTGCTCTCTCCGGAAGAGTGACAACGTCGTTCGACCCATTTCCTGTAAACAGTATAGCATGAAGGCATGTTGGGTAGAATTAACAAGCTAACCAGCCCGCGGCGAGCCACTTGGTTCCTCTGCCCCCCCCTCCCCACCCCCAACTGCAGGGAGAGTTCCTTTGCCGGGGGGAGGGGGGTGCAGTCTGGTTAGGGTTAAGGTTAGCTGTTGTCTCAGCGGGGGGCTGAAGCAGAGCAAACCCAGGCTCTGTGCTGCTGTTGCTGATTCGGGGAAAAGGCTGTTTAGTTCTTAAAATCTCTTATACGACAATAACAATAATTAATTTTATTTATGGCCGCCTTTACGTAAAACAATGATTAAAATCAAGACAAAGAACAAAATAATCAATTATTTTCTCAATAATTTATTTGTTTGGTCTATGAAGTGCCAAAAGTAAAAAAATGTCCATCTCAGTTTCTGAATCCAAGGTAATGTATGAAATGTCTGAAAGATATTCACTTTACAGTGATTTAAAATCAGAGTGAACAGAAATATTGTTGAAGATAAATTAACTTTAAGAAGAGATCTGATTTAAATACCAACTCATAACAGCATTGGCCAAGCTTCAGTTCAAATGTAATCTTTAAACTTTAAACTGTCCTTTGTCTTTTTATTATTTCTATTAAATACGTGTTAGTGTTATTTATTATTCTCATGAATATCATTCAGTTCCAGCAGTATGATCTGAGGACTAGTTTTAGTCCAGACCACCAGCTCTAACATATCTACCTGTCTGTCTTTCTATACCTGTCTCTCTCCCTGTCTTTCTACCTGTCTCTCTCTACCTGTCTCTCTCTCTCTCTCCCTGACTCTCTCCCTATCTTTCTACCTGTATCTCTCTCTCTACCTGTCTCTCTCTCTCTTTCCCTGTCTCTCTCCATCTCTTTCTGCCTGTCTCTCTCTCTACCTGTCTCTCTGTCTGTCTGTATCTTGTAGGCTTTGTGCAGAGTAGTCGGCTAGTCTAGCACAGTAATCGACCAGTGAGGACGTCTCGCCACAGGAAGTGATGTAATGGAAAGAGCTGTGAGGAGGGAGGGGGGGGGGGGGTGCTGCTGTGAGCTCTCTGCCTTTCTATTACCACAAGTTTACAGAGACGTCTCTGCTGATTGGCTATCAGCTGGGACACAGCCAACCAAACCAGAGAAAACAGAACTCAACGCCCGTTGCACATGTTTCACACCGTTCAACCAGGAAACCGTAGCAACATGGTGCTCACTGTTTAGAGATTGAACGTTCTCCTGGAGCAGCTTCATAGAAAGGGGAAGTCCCGCCCCTTCCTGTGTCCACCATGGGACTTTATTTCAGTAAAAACGTGTCCGGTAGTTGAATGGGGAGAGACAGATCATCTTTAGATCCTGTTTGAGTTGAGTCATGAATTACACATCTGATGCTTGTCAGTTTAAAAGAACATTTATCAGGTGAAGAAAGTTCCCCGTTCACTACCGGACACATTTTAACTAAATATGGAAGGGATTTCTATTGGACAGTTTAACTCTTCACATATCTCAGCCAATCAGATGACAGACTGCTGTTGATGGCAGCAAGATGCTGGTGACAGATAAATCAATCACAGATCAGATATTAGACAGACCCATTAGTCCATATAGTCTTTATTTACTGTCGATCCAATTTCATAACCATTATTAACTTTATTTCATGTTTGAGCCCAAAATGATGAATTCAAGTTTTTTTGTTTTAAACTTGTTCTTATGAAAAGTTTCTGTAATTGATCAGTTCAAATGTTTTTCTGATTCTCTGACCTCAGATCAGTTTACTGGCTGTTTTAAATTAAATATTAAACTTAAAATGTAAAAACTTGAAAGTGAATGTTTGTAAAAATGTGTTCTTGAAAAGTAATGGTGGACGGTTCATCCTGACGACTGAAACTACCCTTTAAAGTTTAAAGAGAAGAGAAACACTGAAGGAGAATCTGTAAATAGTAACTGTAATACCTGTATACCTGTACCCTGTATACCTGATGACAATAGTCCCGCCCCCTGTATACCTGCGGAAATTAGTCCCGCCCCCTCTATACCTGCAGACCTTAGTCCCGCCCCCTGTATGCCTGCTGACCTTAGCCCCACCGCCTCTATACCTGCTGACCTTAGTCCCGCCCCCTGTATACCTGCTGACCTTAGCCCCACTGCCTCTATACCTGCTGACCTTAGCCCCGCCCCCATATACCTGCCGCCCCCGCCTCGCCCCCTGTGTGTGTATATATATATATATATATATATATATATATATATATATATATATATATATATATATATATATATATATATATTAGCCTGTGTGTTTAGTCCCGCCCCTGCTTGTTATTGATTGTGTGAAATGTGAAACTTTTTTATTTCAGTGAGATTTTGATCAGTTGTTGATTTTTTTATTGAGAAGTGAGACTGCTGATCACGCTCTTTTCAATTTCCTGTATGTTGAACTTTTTAAATAAAGTACACTCTAAATCAGAGTCTGTTTGCTGTGTTTGCTCAGAGGCACTGTGGCAGAAGGATTCCCAGAGAACCTTTTAGTCTGAGGCTGGGAGATCGCCACGCCCCTTCATTTGAATATAGGAAGTGGAAATAAATAAATGTGACAATATGAAATTATAAAGTAAAACCTATTCATTTATGGAACTATGCTAACACTAAACTTTATTTTTATACCAACATTCATTTATAAATATTGGTCTCACTTTATTTTACAATATATTAATAAGACATGATGAGCTGTACTTTGTACCAAATTAGACTAAAACTAGAAATAACATGGTCGTTATTAGACAGAAAACAAACACAGTTAAACTCCTAAAGTATGCCGAAACTAGAAACTGGATTTGTTGCTGTACTTGCCATACTTTGTATCAAATTACAAATAATGTGGTCTTTACTAGAATGAAGAAACACAGTTAAGCCGAGACACCATTATGTTAATTTAGAACCACAAGGAATGCCATACAAGACCCAAAATATTTGTAATATACTTTGACCCTATTAAATCCAAAATTATTAATCATTCACAACTTCATGTTTACAGAATTTTATTTTGAAGTTGTGGATTACTTCCGCTTCAAACTCTGGTAAACTGAGTTTTTACGGGAGAAGTCACAGACTGGCTACTGCTAAACGTTCCTGTAGCACAGTAACTACGCCTATTTAGCGCTGATTGGGGATCTGAATCTGAAGTATGGAAGGAATGTTTTCTTCCAATACCATCAGGCGTTCTCCAGCAAGGCTGCGTTGCATCTCACACGTTCCAACGTCAGGGTGGACTGGTCTGTGGTGGAGCTCGAGCTCCTTGTGATGCTCGTGGGCGGCGCACAGGTCGCTTCATGCTCCGCCTGCGGCACTCCGGGCCATATGGCCTCCCTTTGCCCCATGGCGGAGTTTCGCCCGTGCCCTGGTGCCGCCTCTCAGCCCCCTCGCCGTGGTTCCCCGCCCGGCGTGCCCTCCCGAGGACGACAGGTTTCTCAGAATTACAATCCTCCAATCCTCCAATTCATTTGTGGGCGGGCCAAATGAATTGGCTTTTCATCCTGACTGTTTTTGTGGATCACCTGCTCTCCGGGCTTTCTCAGGGTTTTAGAGTGTGCGTGCTCGATGTTCCTTCCGTCTCGTTCGTTGCTAGGAATCTACTTTCTGCGGTCTCCCACCCCACTACCTTTTCCCGGCTGCTGGCGTCGGAGGTTGATACGTCATCGGACCTTTTAGCTCGTCTCCGTTCACCGTGTTTCGCGTGAGTCCCATCAGCGTGGCTACTTGGAAGTATTCTGGGAAGAAACGCCTAATCTTTGATTTATCAGCGCCGCACAACGGGCCTAAGTTCTATTTCGGGGTGGGTTTAACCTTTGGATGCCGTAGCAGCCCGTGCATTTTTAACCCGGTTTCTGAGGCCCTGTGCTGGATCCTGCTTAACAGGGTGAGGGTGCCCTTGGTGCTTCACTTGCTGGACGACTTTCTTCTCGTAGACCCCCCCCCCAAGATGGCTCTGGCGCATCCCCGGGCAAACTTAAAAAACATATGATTTTGCCTGGCATACATTTTCCTTATTCTGTGTAATCATTTGTGTACCTCCCAGACCCGTTCTCGTTAAAAGCATTTGTGCCTTAATCTGTTATTGTACCGATACTCGCAACTTCAAGGTGCAGTATAATTGTGGGTATTCAGTTTCATATAAAATGTTACGATCCATCGTTTCCAAGCCTCCTTTCTAATCAGGCTATTAAATTGCTGTTGAAAGACGTCTCTAAAGCTCACCCTTCTTCCCCTGACCTCAGGCAGCATATCACTCTCGGTATTCTACATAAACTAGTGTCGACACTCAGGATAGGGTTTTTTTCCCCTTACATAGATGCACTTCTGGAGTCCGTTTTCCTGTTAGCTTTCTATGCATTTCTCAGATGCGGTGAATTTGCTACTCCTTTTAAATCCTTCCACCCCGATAGTGACATTACTTTCTCTGATCTGGCCTTTCACGCTAATCACTACTGCTTACAACTTAAGCATTCTAAATGCGAAGGAGCTTGCTCATATTGTCGCCCATACAGATACACTATTTTGCCCATTTAAATCCATGTTGAACTATCTTACAACAAGGCCTTCTACTAACTCCCTCCCGCCTCTGTTCATTATTTCGGGGGAATGTCCCTTGTCTAAAGGGTTGTTTAGGCAACATCTGGAAGCAGTTCTCCTCAAATCTGGCATTTAACCTCAGCATTATTCAGGGATTCATTCAGAATAGGGGCTGCAACCACGACGGCCAATCAAGGAATGTCTCGGACCTCGCTGCAAAGGCTGGGTCAGTGGTCTTCTTCAGCTTACTCTTCATGCATTCGTCCCGACGTCGACGTCGTCCTCACCAATCAATGATCCCTAAAGCCGTAATCCGTTAAGCTTTTTATAACCTGTGACGTGTTTTTTATTGGGCCACGGGTGGAATGTCTCACATCCACGGAGCAATCCCGTTCATGTCGAACTAGAGATACAAGTGTAATAGTAAAAGAAGATGTTTACGGTTTACGGTTACATTGCCGTAAACGGCGGAGATGCCTTGTTTTCCTTCATGTTTACCGGCTGAGTTGCCGTAACAGCATATAACCGGTGGTGGTGTAATTCTTCAGTTTAGCCGTTCACTTCGACGGAATATTCTGCTCATATCGTACTAAAATAGATAGCCTAATCAATAGGTTTAATTAAAAACAAATACGAAAGCTATGTTTCATTCTATGTACTGGCCCGAGTTGCCGTACCGGCGGAGATGCCGTGTATGCCGGCCCGAGTTGCCATACCGGCAGAGATGCCGTGTTTGCCGGCCTGAGTTGACATACCGGCGGAGATGCCGTGTTTTTCCAGCCTGAGTCGCCGCACCGGCAGGAATGCCGAGTATGCCGGCCTGAGTCGCAGATGACCGAAATACAGGCAGTATTTCGCATGCTGTTTCGGGTACAAATCACTGCATTTGCTTTTCTCTTTCAGATCCGTGCCACACGGAGGTAAGCTACATATTTTATGAATTTAAAATCATATTTAATTTCCGCGTATTCTATTCCTTTGTTCCAATTTCAGTCACGTTTTGGGGGTTACATCTTGGTTCCCTACCCATATATTAAATGTATTAATATATATAATGTATTAATATAATGATGGAGTTCAATCTCCAATACACTGTACAGTACATGCTCTTGTACATTAAACCTTTTGCATATCTGCAAACAAGTCTCTCCTGATTGAAATGTAGCTCAGCGCAAATTCTTTCAGGAAGACCTAACAAATAATCAGTCTCTCCTAAAGCGAATCAGTGCTGGAGGCATCTACCTTCTGATAAACCAATCAGGAACGGCCAAGGATTCCTTAGGCCAATAACAGCATCACAACACTGTTTTAAAAGCTGCTTCTCTCCCTGTGCTATCAGCTGTCATTTCAGGAAGGCGTCGTCCCTCCTCCCCTTACACCTCCCGTCCTAGTGATTCTCCGGCTGTCGCTCCAGTGCCTCCTCGGTCTGGTCTTCCGGCCCTTCTCCGCCGCCACCGGTGTCTGGATTCCATCTGCAAACAAGTCTCTCCTGATTGAAATGCTGCAAGGACTTTGCCCCAAGCCAAGAGATGTTCCAGTGCTTCAATAGTCGCATGTACTCTGAGAGTGGAGCATCAGAGAGCAGGGAGATGGATGCAGATGAAGACAGTGAAGATGGATTTTAATTAAGGTAAGCACTGTTACTGTATCTTTTTTTATTAGAGCCAGGATATGATGCTAAGACGGAAAGTTGTTTTTGATGAATGGTGATAATCCTCAAAGTACTGTAATATTTAATGGGATTTAGGGAATCCTAGGTATCCATCTTCTAGTGTTATAGCTGAAGTATAATTTGACCGTATCCCTCATTAGAAAATCTTACCTTTTCTTTCTGCAGCACAAGCTCTGGCCTCTACACATGAAGGAAACATCAGTGGAGGTATGAAGATACACCTGAAGAATTCCCCAAAGACATCAGTACAAGGCCATGTTCTACAGAGAGTGAAACTGCCTACTCTGTACCTGTCCTGTGGTGTCTTAAGCTCATATGCCACTTTGACATTTGACTTTGATTGGCCCTCTTTGGGTCACCACACTCTCCTCAACTAAACAAGAGGATAGTTAAATTCTCATTTCACATACGTTTTTGTTATGTTTGTTTTTATTATTTATATGGTTTTATTATGTTCTTGTTTGAATGTAGGCCATCAAAAACGTCTGGATGTAGGACTAAAACATGTTGAATGTTTCAGGATATTTAAGATATTTTCAGATATTTCATAGGTTCAGTTCAGACAAATTGTTATGTTGTTAAATATGCTTAATTTGCACCTTGGCACCTGAAGCACCTTGAAAGATAATGGTGGTGTTATTCTTCATATATATGAGGCTAAAGTGTTATGAGTCTTAAGAAAAATGTTTTAGACCAAGCCTCATCCTCAGCTGTTCAAATGGTTTTGACTGGAATGGTTTTTAAACCAGTTTAGTTTATTTTAGTCTTTTCTAACTCACTCACTTTTTATCAGAGCAGGAGCCACTTTATTGCTGCACACTATGATTATCAATCATTTCTCCTGTTTCTGGGTTATAGTTATTTAAAAATGGGATCTTCTGCAGTCCCTGCAATAATAAATAAAGAATTTGTGACATCAGGATGATATTTATTTGTGTGTGCAAATTTGAATTATCACAGGTTTACTGTGTATATAATGTACTTGGTACATCAGTCTATATTTGATATCCCATCAGTTTTCTAATGTTAAATAATGTTAAAAGGTGGTTTAACGCCCTCTTGTGGTCATTGTCCTGAAGCTCAGGGGGGAGAAAAATAAATAAACTACCGTGTGTACAGTTTTGCAAAACTGCCACAGTTTACCAATCTGTCCACATGGATGTAAATTGACGGCAACGGGGAGAGGCAGGGGATCCTCCCACACCATGCAGCGGACGCTAATGGAGACTTTTAGTGTCAATAAGAAAGACAAAGGCACTTGACTAAACGTCCGTATTTTACGAGATGGGAGTGAGAATCTGTTGATGTGAGCACACTCTAAATTTTAACTGACTGGCCTGAGCAGTTTTGTCCCCCGTTCCTGAGTGCCCACTGACCCAGTGACCTCTGCCTCGCTTTCTCGTTCCCCGAGTCCACCGCCCTCAGTTTTCGCCCCGTTGACTCTCTGCCTTCCTCGGACCCTCTCCACCCTTCTTGGGCCGTTGTGTTTTTCTTGGACATTTTTTGTTCCTCCTCCGGTCTTCCTCCCCCCCCTCCCTGCCAGTTCACAGTTGTCTACAACATTAAAACCTGCCAGTTCACGGTGGTCTGCAACTGGACAAGACGGTGGATCATAACTCTTCTCTTCTGTGCTTCTGTCAGCTTTTTTTTTGGCACCCCTCCGTGCTGCCTTCATGGAAATGGGACATCAGATCATCATCTTAAAAAGCATCATCTTAAATGAGCTCCGTACTTCAGCGTGAAGCTGCGTTCAGAAAAGAAAAAAAAGCAATTGCCGCAGGGTGGTGCGACGTCCTGTTGTGTTCTTTAACCCCTCCAATGTAGCACAAGTAGACTTTATCTTTCACAGTAACAGTTTTTCGTCAGATCTTTTATAGAACTTAACGTTTCCTACTGCATCTGCATAGGTATATACACTAGATGTCGCCTTGGGGTTCTAAACATGCGTCAATACGCCGCCATCGTGGAACAGGGGTCTGAAGCCTTCTCGCATTCAGATCAACATTAGAGATGCCGGACTTCTGTGCTGCTTATGAATGTTTGAATGAAATAAAAACAGCAAGGGATAAGATTTCACAGGTGAGAATGTGTTTTATGATATATACGCCGCCTTCGACCTGCAATCTGAGCTCCGGCGGCAGCGGGAGGCGGAGAGCTCCGTGGCCGGCGGCAGCGTGTCTTCCCCGGGCAGGATCACAGCTTTGCCTCGCTGCTGCGCAGGTCCCCGCTGATCCAGATGGGACCCGGCCAAAGACAGAGTGGGGATCGAGAGGATCTTCCACGTAGTCCAGGACAACCTGTACGTCGATCGGCGGGAAGTTCCACTGTGTTTGCCGGTGGCCGGATAGAAGCTACAGCGGGGCAGCCGAGTCCGTCTGCAGGACCTGGAGCTCACTGCCCGTTCCTGGGAGACAAAACTGACACTACGCAGCTGGTGGCCCAGGCCGTATTGCTGGGCCCGCTGGAGGGAAGGGAAGCCCAGGAGAACCAGAACCAGGACTGAGCGGGGCGGACTGTCACAGCCTGTTGAAGTTTAAATCACAGGTTTCCTAAAGGGAGTCTGGCGGGACTCAGACTGTGGACGACGAAACATGACTTTAAGTCTCATTAAATAAATAAATACACACAGAAATGAATGAATAAATAGTGGAGGAGTGAGCCTGGACATTTCAGTCTGTTTACACTTCACTTTGAAGCAGAAACTCTTAGTTCAGAAGGGTGAAGTTTCTGTTTGGACTCATATCTGTGAACTGATTATAATAAATATTCTTTGTATTAACACATTAATTAGTTTCTTTGTCTTTTTGTTTAAAAAAACTAGAAAATTGCATGTGATTTTGATGATTTATAGTGATTT
>CM042314.1:15000-32500 GCA_023566125.1 Zingel zingel | reverse complement strand
CAAGTTAGAGTTTGCAAACTTGTCTGTTAGTGACAGAGGACAAACAATGACAGGTTCAAAGAAACAGGTTTAATATCCTGTGTCGCTGTCGCCGAGGCTATCCACCTGTAACCCCGTCAAGGAAAGTTTTATTTTTTATTTATTTCTTGTTTACACCTCATTATCATTTTGATGATTCTGGTGGTCCATAAAGGGAATATCTTGCATGTATCCTCTGTTATAATAATAAATATATATATTTATTATCCAGTGAAATTACTGATTTAGCGGTAAAGCTCTGATCCTAGAATCAACCCTGGCAGCAGCAACAAATGAGTTGTTTTAATCTGTTAGTCCTGTACCAGCCGGCCAGACCAGGGGCTGATATATATATATATATATATATATATATATATATATATATATATATATGTTAGGGCTGTCAATCGAATCGGTGCCTGAACCGATACTTTTTAAGAAAGTAAAAAAAGAAAGAAAAAAAAAGGGTACTAAACAACAGTTAGTGACATTAAAGAACGGTTTGTTTATTGATAAGGCCATATGATTAAAATTAAACGATTTAATAATAATGTATAACAATAACAATAACTTATTACACTAGTAAATTATATATATATATATAATATATATATATATATTATATATATATATATATATATATATATATATATATATATATATATATAATATAATATTCTCTAATATATATATATATATATATATATATATATATAATATATATATATATATATATATATATATATATATATATATATATATATATATATATATATATAATATAATATTCTATAATATATATATATATATATTAGTCCATTAGTCCTGTATCTCCAGCCAGACCAGGGGGTGAATACTAGTCCTGTACCCCCGGCCAGATATATTTATTAATCCCGCAAGGCGAAATTACAATGTTTTCACTCTGTTAGACAGTCAGTTTATATTAAAGACTGAAGTTTCCTCTGTGTGTTTCAGACTCAGTTTAAAGGGAAGTCCCGTCAGTTCTCGGAGGCGATGCTGCAGAGCGGGATGTACCGAGATCACGGCTTCAACACGTCCGTGGAGAGCAGTAGAGTGACCATTTCCACGGCAACACAACATAACAGAAGCAACCTCCATTTTCGCTATCACTATGGAAACCAAAACAATGACAAGTAGACGTTTAAACAACCTGTAAACATTTTGAACAAAACGTTCTGTACAACAAATATGAGAATAAAGAGATTAATCTGAAATCTGCTTTAAAGAAAGTTTATCATCAACAAACTGATCTAAATATTATAAACTGATACAGATCAGCATGGAGGAGATACAGATCTCAGATCAGCAGGGAGGAGATACAGATCTCAGATCAGCAGGGAGGAGATACAGATCTCAGATCAGCAGGGAGGAGATATGAATGTTTCAGAGACGTTACATCTGAGTTCATCAGATATGAGTGTCCCTTAACACTCATATCTGCTGAGAATTACATCCACCTCGCTGGCATCAACAATCATTTCTGCAGAATAATGCATCCCCCTCACTGCTGTCGGGCTTGGGCAACTGGGCCAGTGTCATTATGCCCCTATAGTGAAAGATCTTTCCTGAACAACACATCAGTAATTATGATCTATGCACAATGTGTTCAGGTCTCAGAGTGAACTCTTTCTACAGATTTATCATCTGTAGAAATGTAATACAGAGTTTTACCAGCAGATGTCGACAGTTTCATGCATGAACCCCGACTACTCAGGAAGCTCTGGCGCCTGTTTGAATTAATTAAATACTGACAAATAATATTTCAGATGGAATCGTGATTAAGTTTGAACATATTAAGTTTATTTTCATCAAATGTTTGAAATCTAATATTAAGATTTGATCAATAAAACATTTTCAAATAAAGCTTTAATCATGTTTCTGTTAAAATATCTAATTTAATCTGAAATGATTATCATGTCTCAAACATTTATAATCAGTTTCTGTTTTTATGCTGTTTCCAAACGCCTCGTTTCTTCATCTCTCACTGAAATCTGTCCAAGAGAGAGAGAGTGTGCGTGTGTGTGTGTGTGTGTGTGTGTGTGTGTGTGTGTGTGTGTGTGTGTGTGTGCGTGTGAGTGTGTGTGTGTGTGTGTGTGTGTGTGTGTGTGTTGAACCCTGCTGTGGACCATCTGACACACTCACACACACACACACACACACACACACACACACACACACACACATACACACACGCACGGGCACACACACACACACACGCACGCACGCACACACGCACACACACACTTGTGCCTGCAGATAGAGATGTTTCCATGACGACCACATGATTAATTTAGAGACATTTTCTGCTCCATCTGTCTTCCTCTTTTTGTTTCTCGTTCAGACTGAAGACTCTGAACTGACCCTCTTCTATCCCACAACTGATCCAAAACTGATCCATAACATCCAAAACTGATCCATAATTGATCCATAACTTTGTGATCAGACAGAAGGCTGATTGGTTCTCTACTGAAGATTTTAGGTAGCAGACTAAATTCTGCAGTTATCAGTCTGAAGATAACGAAGATTAAAACGTGGCATCAGATGTCAACTGTGACTCGATTGTTTGTCATCATCAGAGTATAGACTGAAGGTGACTCAGTACAGTTCAGATCTCCCCTCCCAAACAAACAGAGCTGAACCAACTGTCCATCCTGTGTGTATTTGTGTGTATTGTGTGTATAATGTGTGTATTTCCACTGACTGCAGAACGTCTGCGTCCCTACTCCGTCCCAGCTCCAGCTGTCCCAGCCCTCCGGAGCAGGTACGCAGAGCTTCTATTGTTGCCGGACGCCAGAGAGCTCTGCTGCAATTCAGTGCATGGAAGATAGTGCGGGACAAGAAGTCGAGCACAGAAACAAAATAAACATCCGGTTCATTTTCAAAATTAAATACACCGTGCTCATGGCGGATCATATTTGTTGATTCATCTCGTACCCTGGGTACACCCAGCCCAGTCTCATGGCAGTTCATGAAATGGTGACGTTATTTCATCTATTGATTCGTGTACAGGGACACGTTTTTCTGGTTTTTATCATGTTGGAGAGCACAATTTTAAAGTAATGTATTGAATGGGAAGGATATTACGTGATAACAGCACGATTATGGTAGCGAGTAGTATTGAAAAGCTGAAAATCCGTGTAAGGAGGTTGGTTGGGGTGGTGGATGGGTCAAACAACACAGGACTATCACCCCGGAGACCGGGGATCGCGTCCCACGTGTGGTAGTTCCTTTCCGCATTCTTGTTCTCCTAACCACAACCTTTACCCGTCTTTCTTTTCCTAACCACAACCGTCCCGTTGTTGTAGCACGTCCTGTTGTTGTTGCCTGAGTGAGATTTACGTTTAAGTCCAGATTCTCACTCTTCTGTGCGAAAGACTCATTACAAAATGAACGGTTTGAAAAAATATTGACATGCCAATGAATTTTTGTTAAAGGTGCACTATGAGTTCCTGCAATGAAATCACGCTGAAACCATGCAGGAACTCTGCACCTTTAAGGGCTTATGAAGTCCAATCCTTGAGGGGAAGTCCAGCAACAGGCTAGCAAGGCTGCTGCTGCTGCGGAGGAAACAGATGGTAACACCACATGGCAGCCTGGGAAAGAGAGGAGTCATGGGCAGAAATCCAAAGTGAAACAGCCGAGGGCTACTAAGAAGGGCATATGGGCAACTGTAAATGCAGATCTGATGGGCGGAAAGGGACAGGAAGTCACAGATACAGAAGATTTAATGAATGAATATGATGTGGAAATGTTACGGTGACAGGAAGTCAGAGAATACAAAATATTTCATGTTGAAATGTTTGGGTTTTCTAAGCTGTAGCGTTAGTAGTGCAAGAAGGCTGCAGATACTGGCAGAGTGTATTAATGTGTCGCTAGCACCTCAAATGTTGGTTGACATTTTAAGGAGAGCAGAAAGTTAGAGAATGCTTTTCATAAAGATCACAATGGGGTAATAGACCACCAAGATGTGAGTACGGTCAGCGTCCGCCACTGGGCCTAACTGTCTGGTTTTTAAATGCTCCAGATGGGTTTAGGTTGCATTATGTTAGCATGGCGGAAGCAGATTATTCTGAGGTCTCTGTGAAGAGCTGGTCAGGTTCTTATTCCTGAGGAGAAAGATTATGTTTAGGCCTTTCTGTCTTATTAATGTAGAAGGCAAGATTTTCTTCAGCATGGTGACACAGTGAAGTAGTATAGTTACCAAAAAACAAAAAGCGAATAGTGAGTATATTTACACACATGCTAATATTCCACTTTTATCCTGAATAATACAATATTGCGGATTTGATACAAGTCATGTAAACAGCCTTTTCCGTTTAGACATTCAGAATAAGGCCTTTTTCCAAATGTAGCCTTTTTTTCTCCAGATTAAAACATGTGTTATACGTCAGGATTGTTCAGGTTTTAGAAGCATTCATTGGAAATGTATACAGCACATTTAGAACCTGTGTCTCAATCAGCGTTTTTACCACAGTTTGTGATAGTTTACAGCCTCCCGCCTGTTTATGGCTTACGTTCAGTGCTGTGCGTTGCTATGGTTGTTAAGCAATGCAAGAGCGAAGGTGTATTCACACGCTCCAACAAGTCCACCACCGCTGGAACACTTTGAAAACATCCTGTTTTACATGGTTGCTTGTAAATGGGAACATATGTGGAATATTCATTTAATTAGCCATGGAAACAGCTAAGAGGAATATTGTCTCTTTTGGAATAAGTGCAAAAACTGGAATATTATGTGTATGTAAATGTCGTAATGATCTGGCATCAAACTCAGTCGGCAAGGAGAGAAAGCAAAATGCATTTGGTTCTTTTTACACATAATCTACTCTTGAAAGGTTTATGGCGCTTTTTTCATTTACCATTACGAAAAAAAAAAGTACCTGGTACCTGCTAACATGTACTTTTTTTAAGTACCAACTCAGTCGAGGTTCTAAGCGAGCTGAGCCGATACCAAAAAGTGACGTGAAAGCGACAGATGGGGGTGTCCTGAACAAACCCATTTTTAAATAGTTTAGCCAGCTGTGTTTTTTTTTTTTTTGCTGCCTCCAGCTTCTTTAGAAACTAAATGTGTCTTGAGATGAGGAGCAGGGAATAGTGGACCCAAATGCAGGGAGAGGCAGGCAGGCAGCAGAAAATTGGTGTAGAAGATTTGTTGCGACCAAAAAACACAGCACAGAGGCTGGAAAAACCACAGGAAAAGAATCACAAGGAAAAACTCACAAAAAAACGCAGGGAAGGACATGAACACATGCAGGCTGGCAGGGCATGGACACAAACAAACACAAACTGATAGTGGCGGATAAAAACTGACGGCATGAGGACACAACAATCTGACAAGACAAAAAAAGGAAACACAGGCTAAATAAACTAAGAGACGAGCAAACCAGGAACAGGTGAGACAACAGGTGAAACACATCAGGGCGGGGCAGGACAATCAACCAAGGCGGGAAACATGTAAAGCAAAACTAGACAAGACAAGATCAAACACAGACTGTCAAAATAAAACAGGAATCAGAACCGGAATGCAAAATACAAACAAGAATACACAGCTAAAACGGAATAAACAGAAACACAATGAGCAGGGGAATAAGGAACAGAAATATAAGCAACATGGATATACAAAACCAGAGAACAATATACAAAACAGGGAACCTACAAAACAGGGGCATAAATATACAGAATAAAATATACAACAACCGGGAACATACACAAATAAATAACACAGACAATAGAAATGAACAAACAGGTAACAGAAATGTCCCAAACCATAACAGTGTCTTCTGGCAACAACAACACACCTTCCACGTTCTGTGTGTGTGTCGCATTAGGTCACGACAGTTTACTGCGGCGCCGCTATGACGACCAGCCACGCTGAGGTGGTACTAAAATCTGCAATGGAAAACGGAGGCACAGTGAGTCCAGTCCAGGCGAGTAGAGTCCAGGCGAGTCAAGCAGGTACCATGTAATGGAAAAACGCCTTTAGAGGGAATATGAAAACTGCAGTGTTTACTACTATTAATATCATCTCACATTGCCATATCCCCACAGCACTGTGGATGAAGGTCTGGCTACACCACAGATGCATTCTGGGATAGGAGAATTAACTCTCTGGTTTGTTTACATTTCTTTAAACCAATCAAAATGATCCTGGGCGGCGCTAGGCTCCAGACGCAGTGACGGTGGCTCTGCTAAATAGTCTAGGAACTTGTTCTGGTGGAACATTTGCATCCCGCTAAAGAAAACTCCTCATCCAATTAAATTAAGTTAACTGTTGACACAATACAGTAACATGAGTTATTTAAATGAGCTGATACATGGTTACACCTCATTGGCTCTTACCAGTGTCTCTCCGTGTGGACTTCGTCCACAGCAATCCCACCAATCAGTCCCAATACCTCCCAGTTAGAGAGGAAATTATCTAACATATTCTTTATAAAACCTCCCAGTTAGAGAGGAAATGATGTAACATATTCTTTATAAAACCTCCCAGTTAGAGAGGAAATGATCTTCTTCATAATTTGATATTTTCAGCGTATAGCTCTCTAGCTCGATGTTTGTTGTTGTTTCCCGAAGAGAACAGAGTTAGAGATCTGAAACACACAGAGAGACAGGACGGCATTGACCCAGGCTACTCTTAATGTAACAGCTCACTTTACTCCCTCCCAAATGGATCATCTTGTAGACGCTGCTGCAGGCTCACTGCCAACCATACTCCTTCTGCTGCTCTATAAAAAGAAGATGAAACAAAGGAAGTCAGCCCACAAAACCTGCATATAAAAACCAGAAGCATACAAACTTGAAAGGAAATGGTGCTATGGAAATATTCACACACACACACACACACACACACACACACACACACACACATACACACACACACACACACACACACACACACACACACACACACACTACACACACACACACACACACACAAACACACACAGTGAACTGGAGCATCTTGTTTCCACTAGGCTGATTACTGGCGTCACATCAGAGAAGAACGAGAGAGAGGAGACAGGAGAGGGAGAGAGGAGAGGGAGAGAGGGAGGAGGAAAGCCAAGAGACCAGAGAGAGGAGCAGAGAGACAGATACACAACAGATAACAGGCTACCAGAGAGATAACCAGGCTAACAGACAGATAACTAGGCTAACAGACAGATAACCAGGCTACCAGAGAGATAACCAGGCTAACAGACAGATAACCAGGCTAACAGAAAGGCTAACAGACAGATTACCAGGCTAACAGAAAGGCTAACAGAGAGGCTAACAGAAAGATAACCAGGCTAATAGACAAGCTAACAGAAAGATAACCAGGCTAATAGACAAGCTAAGAGAAATATAACCAGGCTAACAGACAGATAAGAAGCTAATTAAAGAGGTAAACAGTGAATGGGTTTGACACAGATGGAGTCTGAAGAGAATCTGCTCAACATTTTTCTGCTGCTGCTGTTCGGATCACTCTTCACCATGGTGAATATATAATGTTTCTATTTTTATTCTGCTCTCTCCTGCTGCTGTCTTCTTTCCTCCTGTCTTCTGCTTTATCTTCTCTTCTGCTGCTTTCTATCCCACTTTTTTTTACACTGTAGAAGACCTTGGTCACTGATGTTGTAAATAACATTTGATTTGACAGAAATAATTGAATGTTTGTGAGAAATAAACTGATCAGATCGATCAATATTTGGTTGTCAGACACCTATATATTTAATTTGGTAATTCAGAAAGAAACTGTTTTGTGTGTCTGGTTACACAAATTGAAAAACCCAGCATGCACCTCTCCATCACACATTCTCCCTGTGTGTGAGAGACATTTAGATCATAGATCTTCTGGATCACATTTGAGTTGGTTGATTAAATGAGATCAATCAGCAGATTAAACTATAGTTCTCAGCAAGCATCAAACCTTTGACAAAGAGAGCTGCAGATTAAGTATTAGGCTATATCAATGTTTCCTAACTGGATTTAATATTTTATGAAAACATCAACCGTCAATGAAAGGGTTTTAATCCAGATTGTCAAAAGGATTACAACACATTAGGATTAATATTAGAGAGGGTTACAAACTTAATGACAGCACAGTTACACAAAACTACAGCACTAACAACACTATATATATATATATATATATATGGGGAGGCAAACCCGCCTCCCCGTTGACTTTTTGATTCCTCTTCAAATGTGTTGAATTCTGGGGGGACGTGTGTAGTGAATGTGACAGACATAATTCACCTTTATTGTTTAATGTAATATGTTGTACATGTAATATGTTGGTTTAGGGATTGTTTTAAGTGTATGATGACATGGGACCCGGGGGTGGGCTTGCTGGGCAAAACCATTTTCTGAATGAATTGTCTTCCCTATATAAATAAATGAGACACGCATTCGTGTGCTCGTGAGAAGTTGTCTCTTGCAATTTACTGCAATTTCCACATATATATATATATATATATATATATATATATATATATATATATATATATATATAATCCATCTTCATCAACTTACAGATAAATAGATAGATAATAGATAGATAGACCGATAATACAAGAAATACTATGAATAATACAGAAGATAAAAAATAATATAAAATAAGATAACAAAAGATCTAAATACCAGAACACCTTCTGAAAAAAATACTTATTCGAGGAATGAAAAAATCACAATCATAATGACAGAGTGAGAACAGTCTTTCTATTTTAACACATTCTTTGAGTTTCACACATTCATTTTAACACATTTGGCTAATTTATGCATACCCCTCAGCTCCTTCTATGTATGTATGTGTAAATTATTTTCTTCCTCCTTTATTTTATTTATAGTGTCAGAAGTTATCTCAGGACACTTTACCAATAGAGTAGGTCTAGACCACACTCTATAATTTACAGAGACAACAATTCCCCCCCAGAGCAAGCATTTGGTGCCACAGTGGCGAGAAAAAAACCCTTCCTTTTAACAAGCAGAAACCACGGACAGACCCTGGCATTGCTGGTTGGGACACAGAAACAACGGTACACATATACAGGAATACGTTTTATAATAATTAAAGGAGTTGGTACGATGAAGAGTGGCAATTATAGTAGCAATAAGGATAATAGAACTATGACTAGAAATAATAATAGTAGCAGTGCAGGGCGTAGCATGGTGTCAAGCAGGACCAAGGCAGCAACTGCAACCACGATCTAGGTGCCACCACAATCCAAGGAAACCTGCGAGGTGAGAAAACAAGGAATCCAGGAAGAATGTCCCCAGACCGAAGTTACTAACATGCATTAATGGGACATGAATGCACACAGATGGGAAGAGGAGAGAGGAAATTAGTGTATCGTAGGTAGTCCCACAGGAGAAATATGATCTCTTTTCTTAGTTCTCATCAGTATATGCACTGCCGCGTTCGGGTTAGGACTTGTTTGTGCAACCTGATATTAAGGAATTAGAGTAGTCCATCCTTGAAGTAACAAATGCATAGAATAGTCTTTTGCATCATTTTGTGAAAGGATGTGCCTAATTAGTTTAGGCAGATTAAAAAAAGGCTGTTCTTGAGATTTATGACAGTAGTGCTGGAGGCCACACCAATGCCAACTATATCTTTGGATAATGAGGTTCGGAGGGGTTTAGGGCCCAAACAATGACTTCAGTTTTGTCTGAGTTTAACATCAGAAAATTGTAGGTCATCCAGGATTTTATGTCCATAATGCATGCTTGAAGTTTAACTAACTGACTGGTTTTGTCTGGCTTGATTGATATGTATAATTGGGTGCCACCCGCATAAAAGTTAACGTTATTGGAGTGTTTCTTAATAATATTGCAACGCAGCATTTTTGTGTGTGTATGATAAATTTTACTAAATGATTTTAAACAACTATTTAACAACACGGTATTTACAATTAATGTGTTATGTGCAATGTCTTATTTCCATCGTTGTCCACTGATTTCTTGTCTGATAGGTGGGTCCTTCTGCCCCGGAGGAGGGCTGGCAGGTGTACAGTTCAGCGCAGGACTCTGAAGGTCGTTGTGTTTGTACGGTGGTTGCTCCCCAGCAGACGGTCTGCTCCAGAGACGCCAGAACCAAACAGCTCAGACAGCTGCTGGAGAAGGTACTGTACTATAACTGCTACTACAACTGATAATGCTACTGATAAAAATACTGCTTCTGAGTCTGGTAATATCAGATCACCTGACAGTGATGTTTTTTATAAAGGTACATTAATAGCAGTAATTTAGTGTTATGTGTGATGATGTGTTTGTGTTGTCCAGGTTCAGAATATGAGTCAGTCCATCGAAGTTCTGGACCAGCGGACTCAGCGAGATCTGCAGTTTGTGGAGAAAATGGAAGAACAGGTGAAGGGTCTGGAAAACAAATTCAAACAGGTGGAAGACGGACACGAGAGCAACATCGCCAGACAGTACAAGGTACTGCCCGCATGATGCTGTCATTGCTTAAACAACCAATCGACATTGCATCATTTACGACATCATGTCACTTATTATGCAACAACTTGGCAAAGCTCTCTGCAAAATAAGAAGCACTAAATTTCAGAATCAGACAGAAAGTTATCAAACGTACGGGTCTACACAGGAAGTGTTCCAGTCGTTTTCTTCAGAAACTGGCAGTAATGTAACCTAAGTAAAGTTGTGTTCAGAATAATAGCAGTGTGTTTAAAAAAAGTGGATGATGCTCAAAATCCTTAGAATAGCTTTTAATTCCATAATATCAATGCATTGGGAACACTGCACATTCAATCCCAAATCAAAACATGACCAAAATTGATCAAGTTTGTGTTATACCTTTACAGGAAGTGAAGAAAAAGGAATATTAGGCTGTTCAAAAAAAATAGCAGTATTTGCATTTTTCTTTACAAACTCAAACATTTACTGTTTGAACTGAAAAATGTCTCCAGGGTTAGCTTTACTTTGAATCACTGCACTAACTTTAGTTGCATAACCATTATTTCTGAGACCTGCTTCACATCTGTGTTGCATGGAGTCGACCAACTTCTGGCACCTCTGAACAGGTATTCCAGCCCAGGATGATTGGACTACATCCCACAATTCCTCTGCATTACTGGGTTAGCCTCAGAAACAGCATTTGTGATGTCACCCCACAAGTTTTCTATGGGATTGAGGTCCTGGGATTGGGCAGGCCACTCCATAACATCAGTCTTTGCTCGCTTACTGGTGTTTTGGGTCATTGTCTTGTTGAAAGACCCATTTTAAAGGCATTTCCTCTTCAGCATGAGGCAACATGACATCTTCAAGTATTCTGATGTATTGAAACTTATCCATGATCCCTGGTATGCGATAAATAGGCCCAACACCACAGTATGAGAAACATCCCATAACATGATGTTTGCACCACCATGCTTTACTGTCTTCAGTGTACTGTGGCTTGAATTCAGTGCATGGGGGTTGTCGGACAAACTGTCTGCGGCCCCTAGACCCAAAAATAACAATTTTGCTCTCATCAGTCCACAGAATGTTGCCCCATTTCTCCTTTGGCCAGTCCATGTGTCCTTTGGCAAATTTCAACCCATTCAGTACATGTCTTTTTTCAGCAATGGGACTTTGCGGGGGCTTCTAGCTGATAGCTTAGCTTCACACAGCCTTCTTCTGATCGTAACAGTACTCACAGGTAACTTTAAGTCTTCTTTGATTTTCCTGGAGCTGCTCATTGGTTGAGCCTTGCCATTTTGGCTATTCTTCGATCCATTCGAATGGTAGTTGACCGTTTTTTCCCACGTTGTTCAGGCTTTGGATGCCATTTCAAGGCATTTGAAATCATTTTGGCTGAGCAGCCTATAACTTTCTGCACTTCTTTATATGTTTTCCCCTCTCCAATCAACTTTTTAATCAAAGTCTGCTGTTGCTCATAGCAATATCTGGAACGACCCATTTTGCTGAGTATTTCAGTGTGAAATGCACTATAACCAGCATGCCCAACATCTGCTTCCTTCCTTCCATAAATATGGGCCATAACTGACACATGTTTCTTCACAGAATCAATCACCTCACTAACTGAACACAACACTGCTATTATTTTGAACATGCCCCTTTCAATTACAGATTCAGTTACACAGAAGGAGCAGCATGCATGTCATGAGTGGTGGTCTGTTGGTTTTCTAGGACTCTACAACACTTACTAGTAAATTATTTGCCATGTAGAAATATCACTTCTACCAAAAAATTTGATTTATGAAGTTAGTGATGTTGGACTGCTATTATTTTGAACACAACTGTATGTGATGACTCAGCAGAGATAACATTAAAGGTGCCCTGCTACACGTATTTCATGACTTTGTGGTAATGTCTGAACTTTTACCATGGACTCTGTAACATTTTTTTGTGGAAAAAGGCCTTGGTTACCTTGTTTCAAGCCATTCTAGCGTGGTATAGAAAGCCTTCTAACCCTAACCCTAAGACTCAGCTCGATTTGTGCCAGTTCCCATTAATATTCAACGAGCTAAGCTGCTTGACTCTGACTGGCTAACAGCTAGCCAATGAGAGCCTGGCTATCAGCATCCTTTACGCTGCGCAACTGGGCGTGCTCATGAATAGTAATGAGCTCAGGCAACATGATGTCAGACTTACCAGCTTTTGTAATTTGCCTGATTTCTCCGCTTATTTCTTTTCGGTGGCTAGAGCTGACAGAGGAAGTAGAAGTTCATTTTCACATTCACGACATAACACAAACACACATGGACCTAACATATTTTAAAAAATACAAGTAAAAACGGTTTTGTGTGGCAGGGCACCTTTAAATGAAAAAGGTTGATCTACACAAGAATAAATATTTGAAAGCAATACAGAATGCCAGAGAGCATTACTTTATCATTATAATTTGAATCGTCACCTGCCACCTGCATTTTGATTTACTGTACATGAATTGAGACATTTCCAACATAAATTGGTGCATAAATATTTATCAGAATGCAGACAAATTAAAATGTGATGCTTTAATGTTCCCAAGGGATGACCACCAAGCCCCCAATGTGTACAAACTTATGTTGCAATAAAACCTATGCCCTTGGTGAATGGGTTGAATTATCTACAAGACACGTCTGACAAACAGGTCAGAGCACTGTGTTGTTAAAGTAAATCAAACATTAGGAAACAATTTATTAAACAAACAGCTGAAGCTCACACCCCCTTGTCTT
Source organism: Zingel zingel (assembly GCA_023566125.1). NCBI lineage: Eukaryota > Metazoa > Chordata > Actinopteri > Perciformes > Percidae > Zingel > Zingel zingel. Next base: position 19,307 of record CM042314.1, on the reverse strand, counting down.
GAATTTGGACGTCTGTAAATGTCTGGATGGTTATTGATCTCGCTGTCTGTCTCTCAGTCCATAAAGGTAAAGATGGAGGAGTTACGTCCTCTAATCCCGGTCCTGGAGGCCTACAAGGCAGATGCTCTGCTGGTCCGACAGTTTAAGGAGGAGGTGGCGAATGTGACAGAGCTGCTGGGATCCCTGCAGGAACAAATGGGAGGTCTGGACTACCAGGAGCTGCACGGCCGAGTGATGAACCTGGAGGACCGGCTGAGGGCGTGCATGCAGAGGCTGGGTGAGTAAACAACAGAGGAATAAACAAACAGGAAGAGGCATGCAGGTCAGTAAATGAACACAAAACTGGGACATTGAACATTTAAGGACTTGCAGTTGTTTCCTCTGAAATGTAAGATTATTTGTTTTTCAGGCCGCCACATAAAGTGAACATGTGTAATAACCCACACCTAAACCCACCATACACTGCAGATCAACGGTAAACAACCAACTCTTAAAGCGTTAATACTGATTTTTTCCATGCTGGATTTTTGCAGAGAGGTAAAGTGTTTGAAATCTCAGCCCAGATTAGTTTTATTCTCCCCAAAACAAGTTTCCTTTTTATTTTTAAAGAACTATACAAAAAACGTTGTTGCAATTTTTTACAAAACTCCCGCAAAATCGGGCATTTTTTCAAAAAATGTCTCAATGTCAACAGTGTTCACAGAAACTATTTCTTGAGTTGACAGCAGTCTCTCAGAAAACCTTTTCCAGTGGTTTCTGTAGATTATCAGCCAAACGGTGAAAGAGATGTTTTTAATGTCTTCTTCAAAGCTCTGAAAAATGCAAACAAAACTCAGTTCACCTCACTGCAGTTTGTACAGGTCTTCCTGTTATTTTGTTCAGCCTGTCCCTTCCCGTGTTCCTATTGATTTTATTTTTCAGCATGTGGGAAGCTGACAGGAATCTCTGAGCCAATCACCATCAAGTCGTCAGGATCGAGGTTTGGATCGTGGATGACTGACCCGCTCGCTCCGACTGGAGACAACAGAGTGAGTCTCATCAACAGAACACATCAACAAAAACTTAACAACAGAAAAACAACAACACAAGAATGCAGTCAGTTGGGTCTTTATATTTATAAAAAGTAGCCATCAATACCAATATAAAACACAATGACATTTGTAGACAGTAGTAAGATTGTGGAAAGGTGTAGAGTCCAAATGATACAGTGAATATGGAATTAATAATGTAAAATGTCTCCTCTTAATCCGTTTATACGGGATCGGAACTTGGGGGCAGCAGCTCCAGCAGTAACCCCAAACTTCCATTTCCAACGCCACATTAAGCAGCTCTGACTGGGGGAACCTGAGGGGTTCCCAGGCCAGGGTGGAGATATAATCCCTCCACCTAGTCCCGGTCTTCCCCGAGGCCTCCTCCCAGCTAACAGCAGTCTAACAGAGTTTAATATGATGACATCATTTTCAAACTGTACAGATAATAAAAAATCATTTATAATTTATTTATGGAACACAGTCATCTTTTATCCCAGTGCAAAGAAAACACATTTTTAGATTATTCATTTTGGTTTCTTCCCTTACAGGTGTGGTACATGGATGGTTACCATAACAACCGCTTTGTCAGGGAGTATCAGTCGATGTATGACTTCATGACGACGGATAACTTCACATCTCACCGCCTGCCTCACCCCTGGTCCGGCACCGGTCAGGTGGTTTATAACGGATCCATTTATTTTAACAAGTTTCAGAGTCACACCATCATCAAGTTCGACTTCAGCACATCGCTCATCAGCCGCTCCCGCCAGCTGGACTTTGCCGGCTACAACAACATGTACCATTACTCCTGGGGGGGGCACTCAGACATCGACCTCATGGTGGACGAGGGGGGGCTCTGGGCCGTCTATGCTACCAATCAGAATGCTGGAAACATCGTCCTCAGCCAGTTAAACCCAAACACTCTGCAGATCATCCGCAGCTGGATCACCAACCACCCGAAACGTAGTGCCGGCGAGGCATTCATGATCTGTGGAACCCTGTACGTTACTAACGGGTACTCCGGTGGAACCAAAGTTTACTACGCCTACTCCACCAACTCATCCACCTACGAGTACATCGACATTCCTCTGACCAACAAATACAGCCACCTGTCCATGCTTGACTACAACCCTCGAGACAGAGCACTGTACGCCTGGAACAATGGCCACCAAGTCCTTTATAACGTCACTCTTTACCACATTATACAATAACACTAACTAACAAATACATAAAGTTACCCTCTAAAACACAGTAACATATCTGCAACCCCAGATACAGAGTGCTGTACACCTGGAATAATGGCCACCATGTCCTACATTATGTCACTCTTTACCACATTATACAGTAACACTAAAGTATAAATTCAAGTCCCCATAATGTTACCCTCTAAAACCGTTTTTCCCAAACTTTTTCAGACAAAGGACTACAAGTTTTAGCTAAATTAAAGAACAGTTTTACAAAAAGCTTACTCAAGAATTGTCTCTATTGCCATATTAATGGAAAGAATGGTGTTGCTTGTAATTATATCTGTTAATCCTTCCATATTTCCTTAAAATGTCATGCAAATCCTCCAAAAATTGATGGCATTGTCACAAAATGGTCGGCTTCATTGATAAAGTCCGACAACACAATTGAACAGCCAATTCAAATAATGTTAATGTGTGAATTTACAGATGAGTTTATTTAATATTGAAAACAACATATAAACACATATATGTTCCACATATATGTGTTTGTTGCTGGCAGACAGTTAGAGAAACCCCGTTTTGAATTTTAAAATAAAAACTGAATCTTTTACAGAATCCAGTCACAGACCAGCAGGGGTCACTGGTGGACAACCAGTGGTCCGTGGACCACTCTTTGACTAATACTGCTCTAAAACACATCTACAACCCTCGAGACAGCACTCTAGTCAAAGTCCTTCATAATGTTACTCTACCACAATATACTGTAGACTAGCAATAAAGAATAAATAGAATAATATTACAGAATGAACCCATCCCTTAAATAAATCCTCATGTTCTCTGACCCATACAGAGTCAAAGGAGAAGATAGTTTTTCAGGTTAATGTCTGTGCCTCCAAGACAGAGAAAAGTATGTTAGCTGAGCTTTTAACAAAGACTCAAAGTGAGGGGAAACTGTCTGGTTATTTCCATCAAAAGAAGACAAAGTCTGACTGATTGACATGTTGTAAGCTTAGCAGTTAGCAGTTCATCCTATAATAGCTGGTTAATTTAACAGTAAAGTTAGACCACAGTACAAAAAAAACATTGTATGGTTAGTTTTGCAAACTGTGATGGTTGGTAAAAAAATAGCTCCAACACTATTGTCATAAAATCACACGGTTTAATTTTTACATTAGTATTTATGCACCTATTCAACAAACAAGAAAAGAAATGTAACAACCAAATCAAACTAAATACACTCAACTAAAAATGGAAAAGTGACAGCCATGGGGTTGTTAGAAGTTTTGTTGGAGTTTTCCCCTGCATCAAGTCTTTGTGTGACTCTAAGCTAGCAGTTTCTCTGCTTCTAGTCTTTGTGCTAAGCTCAGCTAGCAGATTTCCTTGTACTGGAGTTTTTCTAAAAGTGTTAGACTGTTAACTTATATCTTTTAGTTAAATAGAAAGTTGCATTTTGACCACTGGTCAAAAATTTGTTTTAAATTACCAAAGTATTTGACACAAATGCACTTGAAAAGTAAACAACACACTAATACAATCACAAACAAATGAAACATTCACAATAAGAGACACTGAATTGTTTACATTATTTGATAGTAGGCACTGAAGAATGCTACACATTTTTATGATGAATTTGTTTTTTTGTGGGTGAAATCTGACTTTATCAAATCAGACTCACTGTTCTTACTCTGAAGTAATAATAATAATAATAAAAATGTCTTTTCTTACTGTTGTCTATTATATAGCGATACAAAACCTTTACTACAGTCTAGCTTTTCCAGTAATTTCCTCAGTTTGTAAACATGTTGTTCTAGGTTTAGTAAGGCTACCCCATCATTGTTCTTTCAATCTTTTCATGTGGAATAACAACATGAAACAACATGCCCAAAGCATTTTTATATTTAAAAGTGCAATGTAAAAATGATAGGTGACTACTGTCGGCAGGTTAATTGTCATCGGCAGGTTGGTGTTGAGCATTCAGTACTGATATGTCAGACATGAAGAAACAGCATCAATTCTGTGTGAGACATCACATCCAGTCTTTAGAAGGTTGGTGGTTCGATTACCTGCCCCTGCAGTCTTCATGTTGAAG